>JAHWFO010065613.1:0-20930 GCA_023313115.1 Rhysida immarginata
ATATAACAGCACTCCCATAAAACATAATAGAAATAAATGGGATTCTGCTTTGTCGGGATAATAGATTGTAACCTGTCGGGAATACGTGGCCTGTCGAGATTTTGGCCTGTCGGGATATGAATTAACATGTGTCCTTCGAACGATTATAATAGACCGTAATACAGATGTTTGATTTGAAGAGTCGAGTTGATTTATTCCTTGTTATCGGTTATTTCGTCAACTGTGGCCAGAGCGAGAATATATCCAGTTGTAGGTAAATAGAAGAATCTAAAGAAGTTAAATAATAACTCAAATTGCTTTTCCGGAATTCTACAATTTTCTATTGTAGACGAAGTTCTCGTTGTTCAGATGTTTCTGAAGCACGGACAACTTTTTGTCTTCCGACCATTTATTTCTTCAGTTCATTTCGATATATATGAATTAACATGAGTTTTTCAAACAATTATTATAGAGCCCTAGCAGAGGTATCCGGCGTTGCCCGGGATAAATACACTTGTAGGTAAAGATAACAATCTCAAAAAATTAAATTATAACTCCCAATTGGTTAAAAAAATAACTCAATCAATACAACACAGAGCAAAGGGATTATCCATTCTACTAAAAATACGAAAAACAGGAAGTCTAGGTGATATACCGGGAGTGTATTGAAAAAATAAAGCTGCTTGATGCTACGAACATGCTTTCTGTTCCTTGATCAAAAGTGTCACCAACAGCCATCAATAACTGCTGGAAAAGGACTGGTTTTAAGTTCGAAAACGAAGATGTGTGAAGACCAAGAAGGTCAGGTTTAAGGTCAGGCTTTGAATTTTGCTTTAATTTGATAATTGTGCTGCATGGATTGTACTGTATTCTTGGTTCACTTTCTCCACCTATGTAATTAAGTGACGATATCTTCAATGTTTGGGTTATGATTGACCAAGTTTTTCCAATTGCGAAACAAACAACCACCACGGAAACGGATGATGATGCTCTGGCTGACATCCATCTCCAAGATTCAAAAAGAAACTGAGCTCCAAGAAGTTGAAATCACTAATAGCGATGATGACGAGGAATTAATTAAACCTTCGAATGCAGAAGCTCGAGCAAGCCTCCGCACCATCCAAAAGACTCTTCAAATGAGTGCCTATGTTAAAATGGATGATTATTTGAAAGTTCGAAGTAATGTTAATGATTTTTTTAAAAAGACAAACTTGCCAAATAGACAGTAGACACAATATTTTAACTTAAACTATTTAAACAAGATACTGTACTGTACGTGTATAAATGATTTTTTAAGCAAACAAATTGTCAATATTTATGTACCAACATATGCTCGACTCGTTGGAGAAAAATATAAGTATTTTTGGTAAGCTTGCTTAAAACAGCCACTGGTTATTGTAGCCACTTAAACATGGTCCTGAGGCCAGCCATAATAAGCGGCGACCACTGTATAAACTTTAAAGGGGAGGAGAGGACATCATAATGATTCAGAATTGCACAGTAACCCATGATCGGAAACGTCATGGGAAGATGGTAGCAGAGATGCAAGAAATGAAAGGACAACTCAGGTGTTTTCGACTATGCCTGCCAATCCATTGTCCATTGGTGTAACGCATGCAATGGAATGGTGGAAATTTCGAACTTTCCTGTAACTTCTGAAATCAAATCATCGGCTATGCCATTTTTAATGATTTAATGCATTCATTAAATCATTAAATACCACTCTTTCTATTTGCTTGTGTTTCCTGTTCCCTTCCTTCTTCCGTGACACATATTGACTCGAACGGTTTTCATTTGAACACACATCATACAAATTCAAATAAGGCATGTGTATAAGATAATCGCTGTTTTTTTGGTTTAATTCTTTCAGAGAATGAAGAGGAAGATGATGTAAGAGTGAAATTTGTGGCACCTTTCGGTCCTGCATCATCATTTCGTTGGCCTTCAGGAAAAGAAGACATTTGTTATGTACATCTTTTTAATACAGAGTAAGTCAAAAAATGTATAAAATGAAAAGAGACCTTACAGTACAACCTATTAGTTAAAACTAACTAGTTTCGGCTTTTATTCCTGCCTTCATCAGGGTGCAGGAGAAATGGGCTAGCAGGCCTTACATAATGAGACAGTAAATGATTTAAGAACACGTTAAACATTAAGTAAAATGACAGAATTCATGGAGAATTCTGATTGGTGGACGAAAATAAGGAGAGTCAACCAATCAGACTGTTGCAATATAGTTGGGGTGACGTAATCGGATTAAATTAAGTGGAAATAGATAAAATAAAATAAAAATAAAATAATACAAAAAACAAAAGTATATTGATAAAAACAAAGAATTCATAAAAAAACATGGCCAAATATACCACAATTAAATAAGAAATTGCAGATCATGTTAGATGGTGGAGTAATAGATAAACATCAAAATAAACTTGATTGTTCAAGAGTTTTTCTGGTTGCAGATTTTCTACAATTCCTAGCAGGGCTATCAATTTTGGCATATCGAATTTGTGTATGATCTTGAGCGTTTCTTCAATGCTAGAGAGGGAGTGATTTTTCTCTTTAAGGTGGAAGGCAAAATGGGATCTATTGTCTTTTTTCTTGTAATGACGTGGCATGTTCTTTAAATTTGGTGGCAAAACTACGACCTGACATTCCTATATAATATTTGTCACACTTCGGTTGAAGGTATTGTTGTCGTCACCTGGATTGCAACAATTGAAAAACAAACGGCATGATTTCGCGGGTCGGAAAGAGACATTGACATTACACTGAACGACCAATTTATTAGACACGTCTTACGGAAAATGGATCGGCCTCCCAGTGACACCAAACAATTGAACAGGCCGAAGCGGTGTATAAAAGGGATGCATTGGATCACTAGTTGCAGTCAGCAGCAGAAGTGGACAGAATATGGTAAATCCAAGGATTTGACTGGCTTTGAACGAGGCATGATCGTTGGAGCTCGATGGGCGCAGTTAAGCATTCCGCAAACTGCGAACCTCCTCGGGTTCTCCCGTGCAACACTATCAAGGGTATTCCGTGAATGGAAGTTTTGTCAAAAAACAACCTCCAACAAACACAACTCTGGACGAAATAGGACCCCGGATGAACGAGGCCAACGGCGACTGGCACGAATCATCTACAGCAACAGGACGGAAACAGCCCAACAAATTGCAGCGCAGTTCAATGAGGGATCATCCCAACCCATTTCAGAGCACACGGTGCACCGGACACTGGATGAGTGGAATAACGTCGCCTGGTCCGACGAATCGCGGTTCCTACTTCATCGTGCGGATGGCAGACTGCGCATCTGGCGCAGACAGCACGACGACATGGACCCATCCTGTTAGCAGGCAACTGTACAGGCAGATCAAGGAGAAGTGCTGGTCTGGGGCTTCTTCTCTTCGGACACACTGGGTCCTCTGATATCCGTAGACACATCCCTGAATGCGACACACTACCTGAACATTGTTGCCGACCAGGTGCACCTGTTCGCTATGACTGTGTTCCCTGGTGGTGACGGACAGTTTCAGCAGGACAATGCTCTCTGTCACCGTGCTCGAATGGTCTTGGACTGGTTCGAGGAACATGACGCGGACTTCCACTTGCTTCAGTGGCCAGCTCGGTCGCCCGATCTCAACCCGATCGAGCATTTATGGGATAAAGTGGAGAGAACCATCTGTCGCCTTCCCACACCACCGCCCAACCTGCACCAATTACAGGACGCTGTGATGCCAGCCTGGGCTACTATTCCTCCGCAACTATTTCAACACCTTGTTGAATCCATGCCAGCACATATTTAGGCAGTTCTCGCCGCTAAAGGAGGCGCAACACGCTATTAGCAGGGTGTCTCTAATAAATTGGTCGTTCAGTGTATACTCATAGAATAAATGTGACAAGGCAGAAACGGCTGTCCCGAGAAACAGAAACAAAAACCATAATTTTGAAGGTTGCTACTTTGGTATAGATTGCTGAATTACAGGAGAATTTAGTTTAGCTTTTCTCTGGCTGATAATGCGGGAAACTAAGAATTGCTGTCTGTCTGAGGAAACATATGTTCTTGAATTCATTGCTTCTAAGGTATCCTTGTGTTAAAGGAACCTTAGAAATAATGAAGTCTCAAAACACTAGTTCACGTGGAGAAAATGTAATATCTACCTTTATTTATTAATAAACAGCATTTTAAGACAAAAATTGTAGCCAATGGAAGCCGCCACCGCAATCTGAATGCGCAAAGGAACATGGGGAAGTTGTGACGTCGGGTAAGGTCTGCGCAAAACAAATCCAACTAGATGAGAACGCGCAGCTGAAGATAGTGCATTGTTATTCGTATTTCTACCAATAATAAGCCCTGAATTGAGATGTAACAATGTATTCAGTTTCAATGCGGAAGCCTTCTCTCTCGGTGGTCACGCTTCGACTGCTCGTTCTCATGTAGTTGGCTTGTTTTGCGCAGACTAGACCATACCCGACGTCACAACATTCTCGTGTTCCTTTGCGCATTCGGGTTGCAATGGCGACCTCCATTGGATATAATTTTTAAAAAAAAATGCTGTTTATTAATAAATAAAAGTAGATACCCTCAATCCTTAGTTTCCCACATTATGCGCCAGAGAAAAGCTAAACTAAATTCTCCTGTAATTCAACAATCTATACCAAAGCAGCAACCTTCAAAATTATAGTTTTCGTTCTCGTTTCTCGGGACAGCCGTTTCTGCCTTGCCATATTTATTCCGTAAGTATAATGTCAATGTCTCTTTCCGACCCCTGACTTCATGCCATTTGTTTTTGAATTGTCAGCAGTGTCTAAAATGTTACTTCTGGCGCACTTCTTGTGGGAGACGATTTGTTCCCAAAAATGTTAAAATCATATCAAATTACCTCAAAAAAATCTGAATATATTACATAAAAATACCTCAAAAAGGCAAAAAATCAAAATTTTTAAATCTCCCAATATCACCCAAAATTTCTGGCGCACTTCGTATAGGTAATGAATTGTTTGCGATGGGAGTAATGTTTTATATGCTACGTCCCTTCAAAATCATATATCCCACCAAAAAACCCAAAATATCCCAATTATAACCAATTTTAAAAAACTAAAAAATGAACAATATCAAGGAAAAAACATGAAAAACACACATCTCTCAATTTGATCTGCGCTAGGAATTGTAAATACTTCCTCATTTCGACGTTAGGTTAATTAAAAAACATTACCCCAGCGCCTTATTGTTTGGTTCAATTTTCGTTGTTTTTAATTTTAATTATTTTTAAGTTATTTTTACGTTTTTTCGTTTTTTATTATTATTATTATTTACGTTTTTTCGGATTATTTTAATCCTGTATCGTATTCTTTACGTTTTTTCTAGTTTTCGTGTTATTTTAATCCTGGATCGTAATATAAAATGCTAAATCCTCCTGCTCCGTGCCCGTTTCCATAGTGACGAGCAACAATACAAGTTTCATTGTTTCCAGCAAATGAAAAACACTGATTGTTAAAATCCAAAAATCGCAGCCGACGAAAAAGACTAATAAAAAAATCTTATTTTTTCCTAGGCTACGGTTCAAAAATATATTGTCGTCATAGATTTAACTATATACATCTATTGACATTTAAAAAATAGCACACTAAAACAAATCAATAAATCAAATTAAATCCTAAGTAAGTAATTTAGCTATTCTAAATTACAGGGTGTCTACTGACCTGTAATTCCTATATTTCCTATAATTGTACTATATTTTAAAAAATAATACTTTAATTCCTATAAATATACTATAATTCCCTACCAATCCTATAAATTCATTTTTTTAAAATTTTGTGGTTCCTTTCATTTTGGTCATGTGTATGTATGTTAGTCAACTGCATTCGAACCCCCTTTGTCTAGATTGCCTATACAATTACGTATGGTCTTGCCCCATACTTTCAAGAAGAATTATCAAGTGTACTTCATCAGAGCAATTTCTATGTCGTGATGTATGATGAAAGCCTGAACAAGATAGCTCAGAAGTGAGAAATGGATACTGTAATTCGTTACTAGAGTAATGAAAATATCAGAAGTTTCCACACCATATTTTACCTCGTCATTTTTAGAGCGTACCACAGCAGATCACTTACTTGAAGCATTACCAGTGTCCATAAGTGAACACAATGTAAGTTTCAAAAAGATTCTGCAAATAGCAATGAATGGGCGAAATTTGAATTTGAATGTAATTTGAAGGTGTTGACAGAAATAAAGAAATTTATGGAGTACAGCAATCCAGATGACCCAGTATTATTTTTATCTTTAAAGTATACTTTTGATTGTTATTATAATTAGAGTGACTTTTAATTTATTATAGCTCGTTGTCATAAGATAAACGCCTAGAAACTTTGATGAGAATGAAATCTAGATATTTGTTGTTAGGAGGCAGCACATACAAGAGCTTCTTTCAACACAAACAGCGGCAGTATGAGACTTGCAGCTAAAGGACAGCTGGAACAACGCCACCTATGCTGTGGACTTTGCCTTCAGAGCGCTTCCGCCAGAGACAGTCGGAGAAATCTTAACAGTCTCTGGATTCTGGAGAAATTGACAAAAAAAAATTTTCATTATATTAATTTTTCGCCATTTCACCATGCCTGTTCATTTCTTTCTTTTCAAATTTCATGTAATTTTATTATCAAAATTGTCAATTAATTAAATTTAAAATAAAAATTTATTAAAAAAAAATTCTTCAAGTGGAATTGTTCATCCAAATTCCAGTTTCATTACAAATTAATTTTCTTATTTTAAAAGTTTACTCTAAAGTTGAGAAGCAAATGTATGTTTCAAAATTAATTATAATTTATATACCATAACTGTATCCTATATTAATTTTTGTAAACTTTATATTAAATTTTTTTAAGGACTACTTTAATAATTTACTTACAAGGGAATCCCTCGAACATGTATGTCACAGATTTCCACCAAATTGAAATATGTTACTCAATTGAAGCTACAATAGATGCTTGCAAAATAAGAGCGTGCGGATTTTTGTTTCTTTCAAAATAAACCACGAAAACGAAAAAATTTGAGCACACATATTCATACAAGGACTCCATTGTTAAAGCGGTGTATTAATGCGCTTAACGGAACTTCTTTCTTCCACTACTCACAGCAATAAGCACGAATCCAATTCAGATGAAATAGACAGCAGCAGAGGGCAATTGAATGGCTTCTCAAATTTCTAAACAAACTTAGTTTTTAAAATAGATTATTACAGATTATTAGTAAAAAATGTCTAGAGTAATTAATAACCATTTCCTTAATTTATTATTTCATTTAATTAAGTAACTAGTATTAAAGCCCGTCATACGACGGTGACACAACAGGCGAATCTGCAAATTCGATTTTAATTATAAAATTTCGCCTGTGATAGGACTGTGATAATTGACAGGACTGCCAATAATAAATAAAAATGTTTACTTAGTTTTCAAACCTGCCTATTCGTTAAGGTCGCGAGGTAGCGCTCGAGATTTTCCGCCATCAGGTGCATGTCCTCACTGGTAATACCCTAACGACTCGAACCCAGATGATCAATGTAATTCTAGGCAGACTCCTTCATCTCTTATGAGACATACATCTCCTCTTCTTCTGCTGCTTCCACGGTCACCTGACCTAACCCCATGATTTTTTATTTTTTATGGGCTTACGACCAAGTTCATGTTCTTGCCCTCCCACCCCCATCCCCACCCACCCCGTTGTCACTTGACCTTACCCAACCACCGACTTGGAAAACTGCAACTGCCTAGGAAGACGGTATTGCGGCATCCATAAATGTGGCCAAACAATGCACTTGAGGACTCTCAATGCGGAGAAGTAGTGGTTTAGCACCTAAAGACTGGCTTATTGTGATGCTGAACACTATCTAATAGGGGACACCTGTCCCACTTCTCAAGGATCTCATTTCGGAACTATTTCGATCATTATCCAAAACTCATGACCATAGAAGGGAATGGGGACAAAGATTTGGAAAACAGACAGCTTGGGTTTCTTTCGTAGCTCAAGTTTTTTACAACGGATCACCACAGTTCGCGCCAGACACAGCTGGCTGCACCGATCCGAGCATCCAATAAATGATGTTATTGCTTTTGATTTTATTCGAAAGCTTGGCGTACGATGTGTAGGAAAGCTTGGCGTACGATGTTCGAAAGCTTGACGTTATTGCTTTACTGCATAACTGGAAACTGCAAGTTCGATTTTATTCTTAAATTTTTTTATCTGTGACAGGATTATAATAATTGGAAGGACTGCGATAATTGACAGTATTGCTGATACTAAAAAAAGTCATTGTCAACATGAGAGCGATACTAAAACAGTGTGTCCTGTTACAATGGGACAAAGTCACTACTGTCAATTTGACAGTTATAAACTAACACAAAAACACATTTACAACTATTAGAGGTAAAATTTGCTCTTCAGTGAAAATGGCTCTTCGGGCTCTCTTGTTTTTTTTGTTTTTTTTTTTGTTGTTTTACCACCCTCATTGCTCTATTTCCTCCTAAATAAATTAATTATACACATATAATGAATACAAAAAAATGAGAAATATATGTTTTTTGCTTTTGATTTTTTATTTTTCTAATTTATGAATTTTTCCTTTTAATTAATTTGTAGAAATGAAAAATTATTATTATATAACGAATATCATAAAATGTAAAAATTAAAGTTACCTACTTGTTAATCAATTTCAAAATCTTTTATTTGAATGTTATTATTTTTTATGAAAATTAAAAAATAAGAATCGTATACATGTAATGAATTTCGTAATTTAGAATAGCTAAATTACTTACTTAGGATTTAATTTGACTTTATTTATTTTAGTGTGCTATATTTAAATGTCAATTGATGTATAGGGAGAAATATCAAAACATAAATATTGAATATCCTCCATCTTTTGAGGGCATCGAGACCCATGGCTGCCATGGCTCTGAACTTATCCCATTGTTATACAATACATCCAAACACGCAACAACTCGTTACCATTGTTATACAATAACAAGTCGGGCAAAAACGACGCACTTCGATGAGTAGCAGTATAGGATTGCCTTCCTCTTGCCCTCAAAAAATCGCAGCTGCACCCATCATTCAATGCGAAAATATTTTCCCCTATATAGTTAAATCTATAACGACAATATACTTTCGAACCGTAGCGTACGAAAATATAAGATTTTTTTAATATTCTTTTTTGTCAGCTGCGTTTTTTGGATTTTAACAATCGGTGTTTTATCATTTGTTGGAAACAATGAAACTTGTATTGTTGCTCGTCACTATGGAAACAGGCACGGAGCAGGAGGATTTAGCATTTTATATATAAGATATTTCATTAAATAAAGTATAAAGAAGGGCTCTTTTGTTGTGGTAAAAGAGCCCTTCTTTATACTTTATTACGATTATCCACATACCTCTTTATTCTTGTTTTCGATTGTGGACATTTGCCCCAGTTATACTTTCTCGGACATTTGCCCCAATATTGATTTACTAGAATTATCATCATTTCATTAAATATTGCTATTTCGCGAACACGCCGACTTTCTTGCCGGAACATATTAGTCGGTGATGCAGTGCGCGGAAGCGCATAGGGATTCCAGCCGTCTTTAGTGTAAGCTTGGACTAATAACTAAGTGTAATAAGTGTAATAACAAAGTGTAATATTATAAAAAGTTTGAGCCACCGATGAGTTGAGAAAGCGGTAAGTTTAAAAAACAGTTTGTCACTATTTAAGCGATGAAAATAAATACAAAAAAAGGCATTTTGAGAGTGACTTTACACAACCACGATTTTAACTATGTATCTAGGCAGATACAAAGCAGATTGGCTGGGCCATGGATGAAGAAGGTTTTCCTTCTCCATGGCTGGGCCGATTTATAGTTAAGCCTATATTCTAGGCCATGCGCTCTTTTTAACCCTCGGAATTGATCTATTAGATACAAGTGGCAGTTTCGGCTTCGTATTTGAATGACCAGAATTCTTAGAAAAGTTTAACTTCTTGTATTCCTATTTGACATAAATCTGTTTCTGTCAGTACTTCAAAATTAATTGTAAAGTAAATTGTTTCCTCATAACACATAGAAGTATTATTTGAGATATACAGTGCGACCGTTGATGTATTTCAATGAACTATACCAGACGTGGGCAAATGAGGCTCCGAGATCCGCATGCGGCTCTTCGTTAAGTTAAGTGTGGCTCTCATTGAAAATTTAAACCTTTTTTTTCAGAAATTTTTCAACGAATCTTATTAAATTAATTAAGTAACTCATATTTTGTTATTTAGATGGTGTATTTAATACTATGTAACTATAGTGTGGCTCTTCATAATATATGAAAAACCGCAATGTGGCTCTTTATAATATATGAATAGCTGGGGCGCGTTTCTCTTCACTCCGTCGCGTTGCATAGCCAACTAAAAATACTATTTTTAGTTGGCTATGGTCGCGTTGGAAAATGAGAGGAAGTGACGTAAAATTTGACGTCATTAGCCTTGTTAAGGCGCGAGTTCTAAAAACACGCTTTCTCGTCAAGGTCGCGTTGGAAAAATGAGAGCTGTCGTGTTGGAAAGCGCGACATGCTCATTCGGCCTCGGGAACGAGGAAAGCGCGTTGAATCCGGAGACATTTCTTCATTTGTCTGTGGTTGAATCCATGAGCAATCAACATGGCGGACGGCTGCCGCTTCGTTTTTCCTCGAGGAAGAAGGCCTTCGGGAAGAAAGCAATGTGATCCTTTATCGGTGTGAATGGAGCAGAATTCATTAGAAGAAAACTGCTAGTGAATTTATTTCCATAATCATCGATTGTTTGATCTTCGGCGTGGCTCGTCGCCACCGGAGGCCTTGGCGGCAAACCATCCACTTTTCTCCGCAGGGCAACTATTACTTCCACCGGAGTCCTTGGCGGAAAGGAAAGGTTTCACGAAGTGGTAAGTTTAGATTGAATTGTTATTTATATTATTGGTTAATCTTCGGTATCTGCACAATCGCGCGATGACTGAATCCATAAATTGAATTGTCGCGATTCCTGTAACCGGCCGGGGGGAAACCAACTGCCCCCTGTAACCAAATAGGTTGGGGTATATATCAGCTCGTTATTTTAAAAAATAAATTCACTTACCTTGGTCGCATGATCGTTTGCGATTTGACTCGCGGTTGCGATTGTGCAGATACCGAAAATTTACCATATTATTTAATATATATTTTTAAGGAGGAACATATATAGTCTGAGTATATAACGTTTACAAAGGTTAGGTGAAATATAAACCATGGGATGCTGAGATGACCAGAAATTGTTAAACCTTTGATAAAATTTTTTATTTGATTTTGAAGCTGCTTGAAAAGTAAAATCTCCTTAGGCATTGTTAAATTACTCTGCTTTCATATACCCCTTTCTATATGCCCCCTACTATTTTATTTATATTTTAAAAGTCCCATCTGACTAGCAGTAGTGATGCATGCAGATATGACTAGATTCTGGCTCCTATGAAATTTAAACAAAATAGAAATACATTCAACAAATGCTAGATAATTAGATGATGAAACTTTTATTAGCATAAACCACAAATCTCAAGTATAGAAAGTAGCTTATAGTTTGGTAAGAACATTTATGACAGACTCAGAAAATTAACAACTGATGATAACCCATGTTTTCTTATCCCATTCAGCTACTGACACGAATAATTTGTTTTATCTAATGAAAACACATTGCATTATTTATTTATTAAAAAATTTATAGTATGTAATAATTAATTCTTTTCTTTTTTCAGTAGTAAACAACTTCTGAGTAGCTGCTATCAATCTGCATATACTATCTTGGCTTGAAGTGTTATCTTGGGAGGACACCAGTCACCTATCAAGGCCAATTACTATTAAAGCACACACAAAACTGAAGCTTGGTGCAGTGCCTTCAATTTTCCAAAATTTACCTATCAATATCTGAGATGTTTCAGCTTCAAGATTATGTGACGTCGAGAAAGAAAATTTCGGATAAAGCTCTCAATACATGCTTGATGAAAGATCTCAAGAAATATCAAGAAGAGAATGATATATCTCTGCATAGCTTAGGAGATAACTGACAATTCAAATGTTAAGAATATAGTTACAGGACAAAGAGTTTGTCTTTGGATTGAGAAAAATGGAAATGTTAAATATTCATATCAATAATCCTTGCTCCAGTCTCAGTTATGAGTGATCCTCAGTGTTTCAATAAATGTATGTGAAGTTTCAGAGCACAAAATTCCCCTAAATTGCTTAAAACTGAAAAAAAAATCATTAGACAAAGTACTCTTATAGGATGTTGAAACTCTAATAACGAGGATTCAAATAAAGTGCTTCTGTTTATAATGGAAAATAGAATTAATTTGTTGTAGAATTTTTTAATTGAAGATCATTCTCAGATGCAGTTTTTAACAAAACAACTTAAATTTTTAAGAATTTTAGATTTATATTAAATTTTTAAGAATTTTAGATTTATATTAAATTTTTAAGAATTTTAGATTTATATTAAATTTTTAATTAGAGTGGCAATACAGTTTTGTTAGCAGCTTTGTTTTATATACATTCAGTATATGTTTGCTTTGCATAAAGCTAATTATATGTGTTTGCTATATCCATGTTGCTTGCTGAAGCTAATTAGCAAGTTTGATCTAAATGCTTTCACTGTAGATGCTATGCTGCAGTATCTAAAAGTTAAAAAACACTATGTGAAAGATAATGAACTGGTTTTAAATATTTCTCTTTGATGAAATAAACATTGAAACCCATTTAGAATACAAAGGAGACTCAATATGTAGTCTTTGCAGGAATGATACTTCTAATATTACTGAAACTCCTTTTAAGTGTTAATGGTTTCAAGCATGTTTTTAAAGTATCATGCAATTCAGGATTATATCTAAGTTAAATCTAATTAGTATTCTGTTATTACATTTAAATAAGGAAAACTTGACTTTATTAATATCTGATAATAATGTTGTTAACAGGAAAGCTTGTGGGGTATAATATCTTGTAGGAATTTTACAGCCATATCCAGTAGATAAGATCAGGAAACTCTTTCTAATATTTGATACAGTGCATATACTGAAGTGTATATTCAATAACTATATTACCAAACATGAAAGGATCTTCAGGTTTCCAAATTTTAACATCTTTGATCTCACTATTGCTGGTAATTTCAAATCTATAGATTTTATGTATAAAAAAGATTCTTTATTGAAATATGTCAAATTATTGACTCAAAAGGTCTTTGTATGCTTCTTCTATTTCTAAGCTGGTATCTTGAAGGTATTTGAAGAAAGGAATAGTGTTGTTCCAAATGTTTGGCTTTTAATCATTCATCATTATTGTTGGATATGAAGAAAGATTTAACAACCCTTATGGAAAACTTATTAGAATCGGTAGCATGCTTCAACAAGATTTCATGAGAAATATGTGTATGGTTAAAGAATTGGAGACAAAATGCATCTGTTCATCAAGCATTAAGTTTTCAAATCTTTCATTCTCTTATTCACATGTTAAATGCATTTTAGCTCTTGATAGTATCCATATACGAGGTCTGTTCAAAAAATACGTAGACTGACGTCATAAAACAAAATATACTTTATTCAGAAGTTACACATCTGGGTCCCCTTCAAAGTACTCTCCTCCCCGACGCACACACTTATCCCAACGGTGTTTCTACTTTTGGAAACAGTCCTGGAACGCTTCTTTTGTGATGTCCTTCAGCGCCTTTGTCGCATTTGCCTTTATGTCGGGAATCGTCTCAAATCTCCTTCCTTTCAAAGGTCTTTTGAGTTTGGGAAACAAGAAGTCACAAGGAGCGAGGTCAGGTGAGTAGGGTGGGTGAGGAAGAACAGTGATCGAGTGTTTGGCCAAAAACTCTCGAGTTCTGAGGGCTGAATGGGCTGGAGCGTTGTCGTGATGAAACAACCAGTCACCTCTCGTCCACATTTCTGGCCTTTTCCACTCGTCCAGTGGCAGTTTTTCCGAGTTTAACACAAAATTTCACAGCAACTCTTTGCTCGTTCAAGTCACTCATTCTAAAAATCCGCCAAACGAAAAAAATCACACTTCACAAACAACCGCATAGCTAATCAACCAATACTGATATTTGCAATCAAAAAACTGCCTTGTAATCAGCGGATCTGTCAGAAGATGGCGACACCAAGCGATTTTGATTGGGACCAACAGGGCCCGCGCAATTCAAACAGTCTACGTATTTTTTGAACAGACCTCGTATATGAGTACATTTGCACATGAGACAACTGTTATATATTATGTAAATTCTAGGATGAAAGCTTGAAGGCAAACTTGCTGTTTATTGTTAACTTAATGGAGCAAATTATTATACATAAACATTTGTGAAAGAGGGTTAAGATTTATAAATGTTACTGTTGAGATTTTGCAATCAGGATATCTAATGAGAACATTACTTCCTTGCTGTGCTAAATTAAACTACTGTGAATTTTGAGAAGTTTTCTGGACTTCTCCTGCAACTTTGAAATACAGGAAATTTCAGATAATATTTTGCCTCTATTAATATACGAATCTGATTATGCAGTTAAAGAGAACTGTTTGTTGAAAAAAAAATAAGGTTGGAATTTATATTCAAAATAACCCTATTCTAGATATGACTGTGAAAAATTAACAAATCTTACAGAAAACTTCCTTGTATATCAGAAAGTAACTTTTTAATGTAAATTTAATCCCTTTGTATTTTCAAAACAATAAATTGAACAATATTAAAATGAATATTGTTTAACTAAGATTAAAGCCTTGACAAGTTCTTAAATAAATTTGTTTTTTATTTTAAACTTGAGTAAAATATTTTCAGTTGTTAATATTGTTTAATATATCTAAATTCAAATATGTATGTAATACAGCCGGTATTCTATTGGAAAATAAAGTTTTATTTTTAGCATACTATTATTGTTTATTTTAGGTTTTAAGCTTTTCTCTTTAATATGTAAAAATTAATGCATTAATGCTACAGTTTGAAAAAGTGGAGATTATTTCCCAAATTTTGAGTATAAGAATTGACTTTTCGACATTTAAATGCGTATAAATAATTTCTTCTCTTCATTCATATATCTGTATAAGCGATACTATAAGAATATACGTATATATGCACTGCATGTACTCTGCTCATAGCACTACTCTGCTGAAGCAGTAGGGCCAGTGTTTCTAAGCACCCTAGTCGATGGTACATTATCTTTCACGTTAAAAAGTAAAAGACTATAATTTATGATGAGTAATTTTTCATGTGTGCTTCTCAAATTTCGGAGAGTTACCTTAATATTATTAGCCTAAATCATATGCTTAATGTTCCAACACTGTTATATATTTTATAACGAATATATTTATCATTAGAACTATAGTATTAACATGGAAAAGTCAGGGAGTAGGGGGGTTATAATTAAATGCATGTAATAATAAAGCTAGTTTATATTTTCCATTGCACATATTAAAATGACCCCGGTCTAAAAACACAGAAAATCATGACTTATACAAAATTCACGTAAATTAATATTATAATTTTTGGTTAATTTTAACTATCTGCACAAATCGCAACTCGTTGTTCACTTGCGTTTTCGCGCAAGCATTTGCGTTTTTTTCTTATATGTTTTTTTTGTAAACATTGTTTGAATTTGTTGTTTTTTTTCTTTTTTTTTTTTGTTTTGCGGTTTTGATTTGTGCTAGCGTTTTTTTATTTTTTTATTTTTTTTGATGAAAAAAGGCTTTTTGCTTTTTTAAAGAAAACTGAAAGAATTTTAATTGTCTTCTTCGACTCCGAATGACGGCGCTTCTGGCAGTACTTCCGGATATGGCATCGTTGTCATCCTGCCATAACCAGGAAATGCTTCTTTTATGTGTTTTAATAAGAGGAAAATTTTTTCACCCGGTTGCAGTGATGGGAATTTGAAGATTTTGTGGTACAAGAAGCAATAAAGATACGACGTTGTTAAGTCTTCTGTCATGTGTTTGGGCAAGTTTTTTTTGTTTTTTAGATAGCCCCACATTCTCTGTACGTTTTGCGTGTGGTAGCCAGTGACGGGGTTAATGAAGTTTTCGGAATGATTGATGGTTTCATGCTGCAAATAGACGTGTTCTAAATTGTCAATGTGCAGGTAGCCCCTCCATTCGTCTGTGACTACTTTTGATCCAGGGTTTACAAAATTTTTCATAACCTAATTGAGTGTCTCCTCGTTCCTTCTTCGAACTGGAACTACAAAACAAGTGCCATCCTCTGGGCAGACACTACCAACAACCCAACGGGTGAATTTCATTTTTCTGCCTTTTTCATTTTTTCTCTTAATGATGACCGTCTCATCCACCTGGGCTACTTTTGCAGGGCCTCCAATTTTACCTTCAGTGTATTTAAATACCGCAGAGCACATTATCTCTCTGACAAAATTATCCCAGTTGACAGCTGAAGGGGGTGAAATACCAGATAGGGTGGCCGCTGAAGATTGGCTGCATTCTGCACCAAATGTAAGCCATACATAGTCCAAAATTTGTTTCCAAGTTAAATTTGCATCCCGTCCACGAAACGTGTTTTCTGATGCGGTGTGGCATTTGTGGCATTCCTTGCATCTGTAGTTTACTATGTTGCTGGGTGGGCACCAGTTTAACACCATTTCGCCGCAACAATGTTCGCAACATGCTGTCGTTGAAACTAATTCAAACCATATTGCTAATTTCCAGTCATCAGGTACGTTGTAATTTAGGTTTGTATTTCTAATCAAATTGTGATATTCATAGTCAGTTATTTCTTTCCAATTTAACTCAGCTGGGGTAGACATATTTGCGGAAACAAATGTTTTTCTTTGCTGTTGGGTGGAAATCAGAGTTAAGAAGACTGAAATGCAGTCAAGTTTACAAGGTTTTATTTGGTGTTTCATTTGAAAATAGCGCCCTGGTGCCATCAGAAGTTTTTTTAATGCAAATTTAATGCTTTTTGAGATGTTTTGCGTTTTGCGAAAAAATTTGCGTTTTTTGTGCGGTTTCTTAAGATCGGTCTTGCGATTTGTGCGGATAGTTAAAATTAACCTAATTTTTAATGATTATAAATTTTTTTAATTTTAATAAATGTACTGATCGATGATAGTTGTTCTGGTGGTATTGCATTCTTCCATTCCGATGAAACAGGAAGCACGAAAAACGACTGTTTTCATGCCATATCTAGCCACACGTCTGTTTACCTACAGGGAGTGGTTAATCGCATTAGCTGGCCGTTGCGGCCACTCGCCACTCACCGTCGAGGCTGCAAAAGACGGTTTTCTCGTGAAACGGGGTAAGGGCGTTGTTTTCAGGGCGAGCTTGAAGCCCCCTCCATCACGGAGAAAATTTAAGCGCGACGGAGTGACGAGAAACGCGCCCCTTGAATGTGGCTCTGATTGGCCTCAAGCGTGCCCACCCCTGAACTATACCATAATTATTTAAATTCCATGCTAAACATATAGAATAAACCAATATAATTTATAGTGAATATATGTTGAAGGTGAAAAAGTAGATGTCTCTGAGCCACTTTGAAAGAAAAGCATCATAAAAGAGGGAATGTAATGAGATTTGTAGGTACAATTGAAAAAAAATATTAAATTACATTTGATGAATATGAATAAAATATATTTCTTAAATTTATTAAATGCTTCTCATGAATGTTATAAACATACGTAAAATTTGTATTTTTCATATAAGCAAAAATAATTATTTAAAAAAATTAACTTTTCCGCTGACTTGTGACTAGCGCCTTCAGTAATCCTTGTGTGTAGGGACCATAGAGATAGATGTTAGGACTTCACGAAAAAAGTGAGCGAGTGATACGATTAATAATCACTAACGCCTGGTTTGCACGTCCACTCTCTCTGAATTTAATGCACTTTCAAATGAATTTAGTACGTTTTTAATTGAATTTAATACGATTTTAGGTAATCTTCCCTTTTAGCTAACTGTGTCTAACAGACGGCTACACCGCAAAAGCCAACTCATGCTGCCTGCATGTGATTGACGCACACAATTGGGCACATTGAAAACGAGAAACGAAATTGTTTTTCAGGAGAAACATGAAATACGCTGCCTGTTGCTTTTTTAATATATTTATTCGTCTTGTTAATATATTTATTTTAATTTATTTAAGAGCAGGTCGTTTTCATTTAATTTATTAATTTTTTTATTTCTTTTTTTTAATATATTTAATAATTAAGTATTAAAATTACAATTTTTAAACTAGTCTGTATTAATAAAAACTAAAGGAGTCGATCATAAAATTTTACAGATTTTATTTAAATTAAAATTCGTAAAAAAACATTTTGTAATGAAATAAGATTGTATCTTAAAAATTATTATAAATGATTATTAAAAAAACGATTATTGCATTAAAAAAATAACTTTGGATAAAAATGCACTGAAATACGATCTGCTCATAAAAATTATTATAAATGATTACAAAAAATAATTAAATCATAAAAGAGGATAATTGCATGAAAGATCAACAACAATGCACTGAAAATCGATTTCGGACATAATTTTGATTAAAATTCGTAAAGTACATTTTGTAACGAAAAATGAATATATATCTTATAAATGATTATAAAACACGATTATAGCTTAAAAAAGGTACTTTGTAAGCTGTTTAAATGTTTTAGCTTAAAAATTTACCCCCCAAATTAGGGTGTGCCAAAAATTTTGGGGGATTTTTGGGAGATTGAAAATTTTGGAATATTTTTCTGTTTTTGAGGTGTTTTTGGTAGATATTGAATGTTTTTTTAGATGATATCTTATGTTTTTTGATCTAAAAATGCATCTCCCAAATTGAGGTGCGCCAGAAATTTTGGGTGATTTTTAGGAGATTTTAAAATTTTGAATTTTTGCGGTTTTTGAAGTGTTTTTATGTGATTTTTTCAGATTTTTTGAGGTAATTTGATATGATTTTAACATTTTTTGGAAAAAATCGTCTTCCACAAGAAGTGCGCCAGAAGTAAATTTTATTGTCGCAATCCAGGCGACGACAACAATACCTTCAACTGATTAGGTGCCCATGGCTTCCAATGCACGCAATGTGAAAAATATTATACAGGAATGTCATCAGTTCGTAGTTTTTCCACCCAATTTAAGGAACATGCCACCTCATACAAGAAGAAAGACAATAGATCCCATTTTGCCATCCACCTTGAAGACAAAAATCACCCCCTCTGCAGCATTGAAGAAACGCTCAAGATCATAAACAAATCCAATAAGCTGAAATGGACAGCCCTAGTAGAAAATGTAGAAATTACAAAGCTATCTCTGGGCCGCAACCAGACAAACTCCTGAACAACTAAGTTTATTTTGATGTTTATCCATTACTCCACCATCTATGTCATGATCTGTAATTTCTTATTTAATTGTGCTAAATTTGGCCATGTTTTGTCAGTTCTTTTGTTTTTATCAATATACGAGGTGCTATCCAAAATTTCCCGAAATATACCGTTATAAAATACGGAAATTACCCAATCTTTTAATTTCCAAAGTCACTTTCAAAGTAGTCTCCTTGGGCATCTATACATCGTTTCCTGCGATGTTCCTACTTCTGGAAGCATTCCTGGAAGTTCCCAGGTTGGAGCATGTTTAACACCTGCTGCAATTCCGCTTGGATCACTTCAATGGAGTCAAATCGCCGTCCTTTTAACCGCAATTTCAATTTTCAGAAGCAGTAGAAATCACTAGGTGCCAGGGAACACCGGTTTTTGTTGGGGAGCTATGTGTGTGCCTGAGCATTTTCGTGATGGAGCAACCAGTCTTCTTCCCATCTCTGGCCTTTTGCACCTCACGTTTTCCCTCAATCATCTGAAAACGTCCTGTATGACAGTCCAAGGCGATCACAAACATCGTGTATGGTCCGATTTCGGTCCTCTCAGATCACGTCACGGACTTTCGTGATCATTACCAGTGTTGTGCTTGTTGACGGTCGACCAGAATGCTTGCCTTCCACAGACACCCGACCATCTTTGAAACGCTTAAACCATTCAAATGTTTTGGTTAGGCCTAAGGCTTGTTCAGCAGAAGCCTCCTTCAACAGTGTGGATTTCAGGTGCAGTTTTCTTCAGCTTTAATATCAAGAATCACAAAACGACCAACAGAAAGAGTGACAAAAACAGCTAAAAATCATGTGGACATAAGATGACACCACTTGGCACAATTACAACTGACCCATACCACTAACATCATCTTTCGGCAAAACTTCATACTTCTTATGGTTTGGTCAGAATAAAACAATTTCGGGAAATTCTGAGTAGTACCTCGTACTTTAGTTTTGGTATTATTTTCTTTATTTTATTTTATCTAGTTCCACTTAATGTAATCCGATTACATCACCCCATCTATATTGTAACAATCTGATTGGTTGACGCTCCTTGTTTACGGCAACCACTCAAAATTCTCCATGAATTGTCATTTAACTTCATGTTAAACGTGTTCTTAAATCATTTACTGTCTCGTTATGTAAGGAATACTAGCCCATTTCTCTTGTACCTGATGAAAGCGTGATGAGGTAGCTACAGTAGAACCCCGTTAATACATGGCCGCTTAACCTTTTTGCAGTGACTTATTTTCTTGAGAAAATGATTCTTCTTACACAGGGATAGAAAATATTTTTTTAAAAATTCAATAACTGGATTTTGCTTTAAAAATTTATATTTGTCATCTTGAATACAACTGCTTTTGATTAGTAATTTTTTTGATCGATTAAAAGTAAGGTTATTTTTAAATAATACATTAAAATGTATAATAATATTGCAGAGGATGTAAAAACGAAACTGAAATAAGTATAGATCGAAAGCCCAAAGGGAACTGATGCGGAAAGGATGGTGGGAGGAGAAGTAAGATGGTGGCTCATTAAAAAACGAAAGTAAAACATCTTGAACGAACATTTATTATTATTATTATTATTATTATTATTATTATTATTATTATT
>JAHWFO010065613.1:29538-39955 GCA_023313115.1 Rhysida immarginata
TGGTATTTGTGGGGTATGTGAAACCAGTAGTCACAAACCCCCCCACACCATGTGTCATTCCACGTCAGCGCTACTTATTTATTTATTTATTTATTTATTTATTTATTTTTATTTTTTTTTATACTTTTTTTCATTCTTTATTCAATTGTTTTACTTTTTTCTTCTTACTTTTTCGTTTTATTTTATTTTTTCAAGATTTTTTTTTAGTTTGTTTGTTTTCATCTTTTCGTTCTTCGCTGGGGTTTCTCCACGGTCGGCCTAGGTCGATTTCGTCTTCGGCGATTCTCTCAAAGAGTTCATTTTAGTCGTCTTCTATCTCATAGTCTGCATCGTCGCCAGAGCCACCGTTTGCATCAGCAGGGAGAGTGAAGCTTGTTTCGGTACCCACATCGCGTGTTTTCGGCTTATGGTCGGTAAAATGTTGCACCTCGAGCATCACAGCCAATGAATAAGCTGCACTCGTTGTTTCATAATGAACTTGGTTGGCTCCGTTATGGAATATCGAGTTCAGCCATGCGTTCTCAGACAGGGCTGGTAGGAGTCTTTCGGCGTTTGTCACCTCCACACCGAGTAATCGCCTCATAATGAGACAGTGAAGTCCTCCGTACGCATAAAATCGCGTAGTGACGCGTTTCCAATGATTTATGATCCTAGGTAATGCGGAATAAGGTAGAGAGCCTGAGAATATGCTGCTTCTACCTGGCAGTGTGTAATTGATGGCTTTGAGTCGTTCCCAATCACACTGACTGAATTTTATCTCCTTTTCTTTGGGTAATAAAAGAATAATGGGCTTTGAGTCTATATCCGTATATATCCAACTGTCTTTTTGTCCGTTCATCGTGTTTTCGGACCTCGTACAAACTGCAGAATGCCAGCTCGTGGTACCAGACAGATCCTCCCTCCGTTTTGAATGTATTAGCAGTGACACAGACCCCTTGTACTATATATATAGAGAGAGAGAAAGTCATACTTCGTTAATGAGATAAAAAAAAATGTGAATTTCTCTACTTACAATGTAGGGCCGGGTTTTTTTCCAATTCCATTTCTTAGTCTTCTACTTCTATTCTTCTGGCTTCTTCTGTTTGCAGAGCTGGGCGTCAGTGCGTGTGTGGATGGTTGCTTGGCTAGCGGGTCTCTGGGTGAATACCTAGACATACGAATCTTCCCGCGATAACTGTTGATGTCACGTTGTCATGGCGATGGTGACGTTCACGTGGTTTCCATCTCGTTCCAGAAACGTCTAGATGTTTCTTTTTGGGTCACTGTTGTTTCTCTCGGTGACCTTTTGACTTTTGGTTTCGTTGACCTCTCTCTGTGTGACCCCCAGCCTTTCTGTTTTGCTTTTTCTCTGAAACGTATTGAATATGAAATTATTTTTTGCTGTTCCCTTCCACTACATGAGGACAGCCAATTATAGGATTAAAGTTCTCTTTGTATCCCAACCTCATCTTCATTTTCATCTTTCGTTGTGATATTTCACAATACACAACATGATTTTTCTCTTCAAACTCATCTTTTTTTTTTTTTGCTGTTTTTTCGTATTAATAATAAATATATTTTTCATATTAATAAATATCTTTTTTGTTCCGTCTCTCAAACTTTTCGTAGTAATGTTGGTTTAATAAAGCTTCAATTATTCCGTTTCAAAATATGTATGTGGTTTTCAGTAATGTTTGTTGCATATGCTTTATTTCCATGTTACTTAATGTTCATACATACGTACTTCGTTTATTTAACAGGTCATAAAAATATTTTTCTGACTCTACATAAATTCAACAAAGTTTTTTTTTTTTTTTTGTTTTTTCATGGTGGTAGTTTGATATTGTTAAAGTCGTTTGTTGCTGGGTACGTTTTTCACACTGATGATTTTGTTTGAGAGTGAGATTTTACGCTTGTGAAATCTGTACATAGGGCAGATTTCTCATATGTAAATTCTCTTAAACGTTCAAATTTTTTAGGGTGGTTTCCTAGTTCTATGCATTGACCATTATTTACACTTTGGACAAATGCACAAAGTTCGTTTTTCGCGTCTCTGATTTTATCTATGTGTCAAATTTCGCTCTTGCGTTTTTGTTGTGAAGGGTAGAATTCGCTCCACCTGTTTCCACCCCGCCAACAACATTCAATCGTTTTCCACAAACATATATTTTCTTTTAAGGTTAGTTTAAAACCATTGAAGATTGTCATAGACCTTTCAAAAATTAAATAAAATACATAAAAATTTTTTTTCTCTACACAATAGACACAGGTATTAAAAAACAGGACTGCATTTTCGTCTTTACTGTACTATGTATTATTTGTCTTTTGAATGAATACTTATTATTTTCGTTTTAATTGTAATAAATAATCGCATTCTTGTTATACAAGTTCCGGAGTTGGTAAAACGTTTTCATACTCAACGAGATAATTATAATAATGTTTCACCTTTGTATTTATTTTTGTTGTTGTTATACATTTGTTTAATTTTTCTAATAATTTTCGCAATTATTTTCATTTTTTACATGGTTTTCTTAAAAAAATTTTTTCATTAAAAGTTCGTATTTGTATATCTGTTTCGTTTTAAACTGTTGCCTCCCATCTCCTTTTCACATATATTCAGGAAGTAAAAGATTTGTTTAGGCCCTCTGATACTCTACCTCGGTTCTCTAGGTCACATGTACCCAAAGGCCATGGTTCTTTGTTTCGCGATTGATGATTGGCGTTTTCCTCATTCATCTTGAATACGTCTTCTGTGTTGTGATTGGTTAATTTTGGATTAACGCCCTCTGTAATTGCTCATTAGTGCCCGTGTTATGTTTTTTCATTCCTTGGTGGGTTCTCACTGTAAAAAGACCGCCATTAAGTGTGTCTTTTTTTGTTTTCTTACGATTTCATCTTTTGATTCCAAGTTTTCAAAGCCATTCAGCCTCTGCGTTTTCCTGTGAGTAAATATATTTTTTATTTATTTATTTTATTTTCTTACAAATGAATTTATACGTTTTCTTAAACCAATTCTTAATTTGCGAGAGTTTAATTTCATATACTGCTTCTTTGTTTTGTACAGCCTTCATTGCCCGTTTTAATTTGTTTGAGCTACTGATACTCTATTGATCAATACAGGTGGCTTTTTTATTTTTTATTTTTTATTGTTTTATAACAATTCACAACACTTAAGTTGTCCTATTACAATGTTAATTCACTTTTCTTATCTCGTAGTTATCTGTACACGAGCATTGTTTCAACGTGTACTGTGGTTTCGTATTTTCTGTTCGTACATCTAATACTACCGTTTGTGACAATAGCCCTGTGTAATAATAATAATAATAATAATAATAATAATAATAATAATAATAAGTGAGTGAAATTTGCTGCTTTATTTGATTCCTTCACGTTTTCACAGCTATCCGATGTTTTCTTTATGTCTAAAGTTAAAATAGTTTGTCGGCTTATCTTCCTATACCTAGTGTCATCGCAGAATACATCTGATTTTCAAAACACTTCTATTTCACTGGTGTTTTCGCCGAAACCAGGATTCTATCGTTCTAATTCATCGCTGGACTTGGTAATTATTTTTATTATTATATTATTGTTGTTTTTTTTAAATATTTACTTAGTTTCTACGTCCTTGCATTTTCGTATTTGAGGTAAACAACGATAGTGTTGCACGAAGTACGGAGGTATCAAGTGGCTCCTTTATAAAGTCCAAGACTGCTGTACAAGCCGGCGAGTTCATCCGCATGTCACAGGTCGATATAAAAAATATACCTGTTTTGAATGTTTACAAAACACTTTCATGTTGTTTAAGGCATTGTTGTTGAAGAGGGGCTAGGAAGACTTTTTTTTTATTTTTATTTTTATTTATTTATTTATATATTTATTTATTTTTTACTCGTGATGACATTGGTTAATGATGTGTGTTTATTGTTTTAGTGATGTAAACCATTCCATTATACCACAGTTACTGGACGCTCCACACCAATTAAAAGCAATCACAGTCCATCCCCGTTAACACTCGTACCAACAGCAGAAGACACACAACCGGATGTAGAGCGTTTAGGTAACACGGGAGATAAACCAACGTTGGACGACCTATTCGCTCCTTTGTGTACAAATGAAACGGGGGACATTGAGGGTGAAGACTCTGAATTCGTGACCCTTCTTATAATACACGTACCGACAACACAGTAGGCCGAAACACGTCAAAACTGGTAAATATTTTTCCTTACATTTCAACTCTTCTTTCATGTATTCAATCTCTGAATGGTGTACATCCTCTCTTTCTCTCTAGTGCAACAATTACAAAGCTGAATACCAACGCTTTGCCTATACAATACGTGTTAATGTATTGAAAAAGTTAGCGTTAATACGTGTTAGCGTTATCTAGCTTGAGTGAAAAAGTCGATGCTTTTTCCTTTGAAATTCAACAATCCTTATTAAATGTTGATTTACCCGACTCTTCTCATATATTTTGCAAAGCCTATCATCTAATACAACCACTACCTAACGTTTGTGTTTAAGTGGGACGACTTTTTGTCACACCATCAGACTCCTTGGTGAAAACTCATCTAGCTAACGATGAAGGGATGATGTGGAATATAAGTTTTTCGCATTGATGCGCATACATTTTCCACACTTTTTTAAACCTAATCACTGGAAACTCTGTGTCAACATCAAGTAACATTTATACTTGATTCAGAAGTGCTGCCCTCAGGCAATTAAGTGAGTTCTTGATGTTTATTAACAATTTAAATGTTTGTACTTGCATCCACCAAATGTGTGTGTGTGTGTGTTACTTTTACCGCACTACAACAAAATTGAGTTTTGCACTTCTCGAAAAACAATCGGATGGCACACACTTTTTGTCGTTGTCTAGGAACAAAAGAACAATTAATACACCGTTAAATTATGAAAACAGCGGAATTTCGTCCTATACTGTTGTACTTTGCTGAGTTAGTTGCAATTTGTAAACTCGAGAAAAACAACATACCAGCAGACTCTATTTGTGCAATACGTGAAAAAGTTTTTGAAATCAACCAGTACGTTAAGATTACGGTTAATTGTATCTTTCATAAGGGTGTGATACGTGTTTTTGTTTACAAAAATCGTGGGAGTAGCAACGAGAGATCGCTTTCATTAACTTTACCCGAGAGCAATATAGTTTTTCATTTGTACCCCTTGTTTTTTACCTGTCATACAACAGTAATTTAATTTGTTACATGCTGTAGTATTGGGTTCGTTTATAAGACTTTTTTTCAAAAAAAAAAAACAAATGCCGTTGATGTTGTTGAACTTTTTTTTTTTGTCACTTGTTGCTAAGGTTTTAAATTAGGAGTGTTTTTAAACACAAGGTCTGTTGATTTAAATACAATTTATATGTATTGAATGTTTTTAAATTTATGGGTACAACTCGTGAGGGTTTTTGTTTTTGTTTTTTTTTTAATTGTTCCCTTTAAAATTTTACTATTTTCCCTGTAATTAAATTGCTGCATTTACATTTCGGTTTTATTGTACATTTTAAATAGGCCTGTTTTAACTGTTTTTAAATTGTTGCATTTACATTTTGGGTTTATAAAAAACAACATTTGACTTGTTTTAACCGTATATACACAGTTTGTGACATCTTTAAATTGAGCCATTTACATTTTAGTTCATAATTCATCTTTGACTTGCATTTACTATATATATACAGTTGTGGGATTTTTTAAATTCAGGGTATTTTTTTTTTAATTACTACTTTTACATTGGGGTATTTTTTAAATTTAAGCATAATGACTGACCCACCTTTAAATTTGTGTGTACGTGATCAATTAAGAACTAAAACAGGGTCTGAGGTACATATACAGGCCACTCAAAGCCAAGCATTAGAATTATGTTTGTATAGTTATAATTTAACGCAGATTCAACCGCTCAATCTTTGTTTGAGCCTATCAAACCACCCACAATCTCAGCCTGTGCAGGGTCTGGAGACGCAGACAAATGATGATGATGCTGATGAAAGCTCTATGCGGTCATGCAACACCGTCTCACCAATAAAAATACCATCTCAACCTCCATCGCCCTGTTTACCATCAAACCAACCAAAACCATCAGAGCAGAGGTCTTTAACCTGTTGTCCAGATGGTTCACAAACCCGTAAAAGAACGCACTACCCTCAACGAGATTGGCAGATGAAGAGGGTTAAACTTTCACCAAAACCTATTGTTGGTATATCCAGGCCTAATACTCAATCAACACTCACGGACCACTCCTTATCAGGACCTGGCATTAACCACGATGCGCATCCAGCAAAATCAAACCTCGGCGCCTTTTATACGTTACGTGAACGTGGCTCCCGTCATTCCCGTAAATATAAAGTTAAAACAACAACATATGAAATGACGTTTCAAGGAATAAAAAGACTTCCAACACTAGAAGTCCCCCCTGTGTTAATGTTAATTTTTGACCAAATTTTTGAGCGTATATTAAGGAACAACAACCCAATCTACGACCATGCGAGAATTTGTATGTGGGCCCCCTCTTTAAACGACCCTGTAAATTTACGTATTGGTTGGGTTAGTAGTTTCAGCGGTAAGATGGTGTTTGATGCAATACAAACTTTGGAGCAATCACGTCAGGGTTTGATGATGGATGAGTTGTTGGATATCCATGTTGTACTTCTACAAACACCCATACCAGCAATGGGTTGCACTGATCGCAAAGCTGTAATAGCTTCAGATCACCTATCACGGAAATCATCTGTTGTGGTGATCAAAAACTCTGATGTTTATTGTCTCCCTAGAGCTCTAGCTGTTGTGATTGCTCATGCTGAAGTGTGTGCTGCACGTAAACAAGGTAATGAGGGATTAATCAAACAACATACAAAAGTTTATAATGCGATTAGAAAACCAGAGAGCACGCGTCAACTAAATAATGCCTTGGACTTATGTGTACGGGCTGGTGTAGACCACACACAACCTGGTACAGTCGAGAGTTTAGAGAAATTTTAGACAATACTTGCCCATGAGTATGAGATTGTTGTGCACACCTGTACAACCATTCAGGAATTGTTTTACCCCTCTCAATTTCTGAGTCTAAGACCTATGCATACGTTACAACTTATCCGCACAGGTAACCACTATGATGTGATTACAAATTTACAAGGGTTTTACGGAAAAAAAGGCTTTTGCGTGCGTTGTGGTGTACTTTTTCACAATTACATGGGCAAAAAACTTCATTTGTGTGGAGGACATTGTAACCTATGCGGTGGTCAACATACACGGAGAGTCAAATTTACTTACGTACGTTGTGATAAATACAACCGTTTCTTCAAAGGGGGGTCATGTTATAGGGTGCATCAAGACCCGACGCTGTGTAACAAACCCTGTGATGCATATCACAGATGTACTGTGTGTAAAAAGATTTATGAAGTAAAAAAAAATCATCATTGTGATCCGAAACATTGCATCCGTTGTAAAGGACGACACGAAGGTGGTCTTTGTTACGTCCTTAAAGGTAAGGAGCGTATAGACACAGTAAAAACTAAACAGTACAATGCAAAACCACCGAGACTCCTATACTTTGATGTGGAAACAAGAACGACTAATACAGGCGAGTTGTTACCTGTGTTAGTAGCGCTTAGTTATCCAGATGACTCTGGTACTTACATTGAACGGGTGTTCCGCGGGGATACATGCATTTCCGAGTTCCTGAGTTTTTTGTTTGCAAAACCAGTGAATCGTGGTAAAATTAAAACCCATCAAGAAACCTTTGAGAATTCAATAATTCTAGCCCACAACCTAAGTAGCTTTGTCAATGTTTTTTTGATGAAATTTTTATTTGAACAAGGTATCAAACCCAACGTGATTTACCGGGGTACAAAGGTGTTATTGTTAGAGGTTAAAGAGGCAAAAATCCGTTTTCTCGATTCATTATCCTTTATAACATTACCTCTGCGTGATTTCCCACGCGCCTTTGGTATCAAGGAGCATAAGAAAGGTTTCTTTCCGTTTGCACTCCTGAACAAAACGCTACATTACGAGGGTGAACTACCTGAAATGAAACTGTACTCGCCTGACGAAATGAAAGAGTCTGTACATAAAGAGTTTGTACTTTGGTACAAGGCTGAGAAGTTACGCGTTGGTAAGAAATGGAATATGATACACGAACTAACCCAGTATTGCCTTAGTGATGTTATGCTACTACGTGATGGTTGTCTGAAATTCGCAACTATCATGGAGTCTTTCACGGGTTTTAACCCTTTTTTAGGGTGTGATGTGACAATCGCCGGTTTCTCAAACAGAGTGCTTAGGGAAAAATTTCTCGATGCTTATTCAATGGGTGTGATATCACCATTAGGTTACTCAATACGTGACCGACAAAGCAAAAAAGCCTTACAATGGCTAGCTTGGGAGCAATCAAAGTTACCTCATGATCAAATCATTTCAGCTCTGAAGGGAACTGAGAAACGCATTGGTCCATATCTTCTGGACGGTTGGTGTTAAAGCAAAAAGATAGTTTATGAATTTTACGATTGTTATTACCATTCATGTCCTAAATGCACAGTAGCTACGAGTCGTAGTGTCGAGAGCCTACTTACGAATGCAGAAAATTTTCAGTGTACCCTCGAGCGTATGGAGTTTTTAAAGACGGAACTACCCGATCACACGTTCAAAACACAATGGGAATGTGAATTTTCTGCTTTGTTAAAACGTGATACTGAATTAAACCATTTTTGTGAAACGCTACAATTCGGACCAGAAACATTCATTTCACCCCGCAATGGTTTTTGCGGTGGATGCACTGAAAATTTCACAGCTGGTATTACAGAGGCGACTGAAACAGAATGACATACATATCTGGATTTTACATCATTATATCCCACTGTTAATAGGAGACAAAATTCATCCCAAAAGATCATCCTATCATGATTAAAACAGGTTTTACTCACAACCTGTATGCATACTTTGGTTTGATCAAAGCAACAGTACTCCCGCCTAAGAACTTGTTCATACCCGTGTTACCTTATCGTTGTAACAATCTGTTGTATTTTCCCCTTTGTCGCACATGTGTTGAATCACAGTTGAATAAATTATGCCCTCACACAGATGTTGAACGGACATTGACGGCGACCTGGCCTACCCCTGGGTTTTATAAGGCGTTAGAAGAAGGCTATAGCGTTGTGAAAATTTATGAGGTATGGCACTATGACAAACAATTTGTATACAACAAGGATACAGGGGAAACACATTTTTTCAGTGAATATGTGAACACCTTTATTGGGGTAAAATCCAAGCCTCGGACTGGCCTCCATATGCCAACACTCAAGACAAGAGAGATACTTTTTGAAAAATGTGTACAAAAAGGAAGGTATCGTACTAGCATCATCAAAGTTTGAAATAAACCCCGGTTTACGTAGTATATTTAAGCTTTCTTTAAACAATGCATGGGGATTTTTAGGCTTGAACAATGCAAAACAACAACAAATCGTTTTTGTTGATAGTTTCGCTGAATACTATAAACTTTTTAACACCCCTTCGATTGAAGTGACAGATCTCGATATCGTAAACGATGACATTATCTTAATGGCGTATAAAACAACTCATCCGCCCACTCATTTAATGGGTAATGTAGTGATTGCCTCGTTTGTGACTTGTTATGGACGGTTAGAATTATATAAAATTTTAAAAGTTTTGGGTGCTCGGGCGCTTTATTTTGACACAGATTCAGCAATTTACCTTGAACCAAGAGGCATTAATTTACTGTCAAGTGGTCATAATCTAGGAGAACTTACGGATGAAATTTTTCAAAATTATGGGTCAAATGTACACATCGAGAAGCTGGTTGTTGCAGGGGCTAAGAATTACTGCATGTACTTCTCTAAAGGTGCCAACACACATATCCGACTTTGACGCGCACGGTTTTCATCCGACTTAATGCGACACCAGAGTGCATGCGACTAGCAAAACACACATTTCCGACTTCCGCGCGCACGACTTTCAACCGACAAGCATTTTAACTCAAATTGTGTCCGTGATAGCGCTGCAGTCACACAGGAAACTGTATTCATTTCCGCCAAAATGGATTCAATTACGCTTCAAAAATACAAGTTATTATTAATTCAACAAAGATTAATTTTATTATTATTGGCTCGCAAACGAAGAATGACTTGTAAAAGAAGATGGGTCCGTGATATATTTCGTCGAAGAAATGCTTTCGGAGAATATCATCGCCTTATTAGGGAGATATTAGGAGACGAAGAATGTTTCTTCATGTATTTCAGGTAAGCAGAATGAGAGAGTAGTGTCACTAGTAATGATAATTATTATTATTATTATAAATAAAAATAATAAATGTAAAATTCTAGGATGACACCAGTGAGCTTCGAGAAATTATTAACACTCCTAGGAAGCAAATTACAAAAACAAATCACTTTCTGGAGAAGGCCAATCGAGCCTGCCGT
>JAHWFO010065613.1:40355-84493 GCA_023313115.1 Rhysida immarginata
AAAAAGTTAAAAATTAAACACCTCGTCATTTAATTTATTTTTTAAAATTGAGAAATTTAAAAAAAAAAAAAAGTGCATTAATAAAAAAATGTATGTATGCATGAACGAGAAATGTATTAACAAGTGAATGAATGACAAACAAATTTTTTATTTTAAAAAATCAAACATTTATTTAAAAAACAAATACAATTGAAAAAAGAAAATTGCATTTTTTTTACAGTAAAATTACTAGAATTGTTTGTTGAACGTGCGCTCAGCAATCTGCCCCTGCGCACATAGTAGGCGCACAAATGTAGCCTGGCTACGCAACTGCTCAGCACTGAAAAATAAGTTTACACTTATAACGCCAAAGAGCTCGCATTCTGCCATAATGTTCTGCACCGCTACATCAACATGCAGAAAGTGTTTTGCATATTTAAGCTGTTCTGAGCCATTGACGAAGAACAAACGGAAAGACTGGAGTAGTTTTAAAGACACACCAACTACGTCAAAATGTGGCAGCAGATTGTCATTAAGTAACCGACAGCATCTCGCTGTATTTGAGCCCGACGATGAAGGACCACGATATCCGCTAGGAGGTGCGACGTTGATGAATCCCACACGACTTGGGGATGCTACAGCTGCTTCGCTACCCTGGACAACACAGAGACCAATGGCTGTGAGCATGGAACCGTATTTACAGCAGTTGTGGAAGAGAAATTCAATGAAGCAGCCGTGAGCTGTGCGGGAAAAAATAAAAAAAAATAGTAAGAAAAAAAAATTACGAAAAAAACGAGATTGAAGTAATAACAATACTCACTTGTGGGTTTGGAACCCTCAGCGCATATATCATCTAAAAAAAATAATTTTGTTGGGCCATAATATCTTTTGTCAAAGCTGGCTGACTGAGTGAGTTAAAAACCAAAAAGTACACGGTAAAATCGGGGTAGTAAACAGAGTGAAAGAATGATGGAAATTAATGAATGATTGAAACGAAGCAAACATGCAAACTCATACTTACTGCAATATTTATACAGTTGCTGATGAATACCCTACAAAAATCAACCATTCACGAGATAAAATGAAAAACGTAGACTGACGAAATACATTATATGCAAACTTAAACAAATGGTTAATATGTAATGGACCATGAAGATTGGTAGAGACTTAAACAATAACAACCAATCAAACCTACTTACACAAACACAATGCATCATGTAAAAACACCTGATGTGTGCGAAAGAAAAACGTGAATTGTAAAACCATAGCCTTACAGTATTTAGTACATGTACAGTGGAAAATTGTCAAAACTCAACCACATTTTTTTTTAAGGAATTTAAAAATGAAAATATAAACTACATATTAAATGAATGTAACACAGAGAAAATAAATTGCACTCTTCTCAACCAAATGTGTTAGTAAAGAAAAAAAAAATGTATAATCATGACACATCAACACAATATTGAATCAATTTATACAACATGTAAAATCAAACAACAGGAAAGGAAATTAAAATGTATAACTTTTTTAGAATGGATACAACAATAATACACGTTTCAGCTTATTATTTTTATTATTATTATTATTATTATTATTATTATTATTATTATTAATTATCAGACGTGCAAAACCTCAGTCGGATCGGCATATGAAGAGGGCAAACATAACCTAACCTGGTTTTCAGTGAACCCTGTGTAAAAATACACAAACATTTATTTATTTATTTATTACAATTAAAACGAAAAATAATAAGTATTCATTCAAAAGACAAATAATACATAGTACAGTAAAGACGAAAATGCAGTCCTGTTTTTTAATACCTGTGTCTATTGTGTAGAGAAAAAAACTTTTATGTATTTTATTTAATTTTTGAAAGGTCTATGACAATCTTTAACGGTTTTAAACTAACCTTAAAAGAAAATATATTTAATGCGTTTGTGGAATTGTGTAGAGAAAAAAACTTTTATATATTTTATTCACACACGCACTGACGCCCAGCTCTGCAAACAGAAGATGCCAGAAGAATAGAAGTAGAGGACTAAGAAATGGAATGCGAATTGGAAAAAAACCCGGCCCTACATTGTAAGTAGAGAAATTCACATTTTTTTTTTATCTCATTAACGAAGTATGACATTCTCTCTCTCTCTATATATATAGTACAAGGGGTCTGCATCACTGCTAATACATTCAAAACAGAGGGAGGATCTGCCTGGTACAACGAGCTGGCATTCTGCAATTTGTACGAGGTCCGAAAACTCGATGAACGGACCAAAAGACAGTTGGATATATACGGATATAGACTCAAAGCCTATTATTCTTTTTTATTACCCAAAGAAAACGAGAAAAAATTCAGTCAGGGTGATTGGGAACGACTCAAAGCCATGACTTACACACTGCCAGGTAGAAGTGGCATTTTCTCAGGCTCTCTACCTTATTCCGCATTACCTGGGATCATAAACCATTGGAAACGCGTCACTACGCGATTTTATGCGTACGGAGGACTTCACTGTCTTGTTTTGAGGTGATTACTCGGTGTGGAGGTGACAAACACCGAAAGACTCCTACCAGCCTTGTCTGAGAATGCATGGCTGAACCCGATATTCCGTAACGGAGCCAACCGAGTTCATTATGAAAAACCGAGTGCAGCTTATTCATTGGCTGTGATGCTCGAGGTGCAACATTTTACCGACCGTAAACCGAAAACACGCAATGTGGGTACTGAAACAAGCTTCACTCTGCCTGCTGATGCAAACGGTGGCTCTGGCGACGATGCAGACTACGAGATAGAAGACAACAACAATGAACTCTTTGAGAGAAGCGCCGAAGACGAAATCGACCTAGGCCGACCGTGGAGAAACCCCAGCAAAGAACGAAAAGATGAAAACAAACAAACAAAAAAAACAACTTGAAAAAATAAAATAAAACGAAAAAGAAAGAAGAAAAAAGTAAAACAATTGAATAAAGAATGAAAAAAAGTATAAAAAAAGGATAAAAATAAACAAATAAATAAATAAATAAATAGGGCTGACGGGGAATGACACATTGTGTGGGGGGGGGGGGTTTGTGACTACTGGTTTCACATCCCCCACAAATACCATGTGTCATACCCTTACCATCAGAGAAGGGTGTGCACAACAAGCTGTGCCGCCCTCTGGTGTCAAAACCCCCAAAGCCCAAAAAAGACCACACCCAAAACAGAGGACCAACGCCCAAAAAAAGACCACACCCAATAAAGACCACACACAAAAAAGACCACACCCAATGCAGAGGACCAACACTCAAAGAGGACCAACGCCCAAAAAAGACCACACCCAAAACAGAGGACCAACGCCCAAAACAGGGAGGGGGTCGGTGGTCACGTGACATGAAACCTGCACGCTGATTGGTTGAACACCTGTGACGTCAGGAAGGGGGGTGGAGGGGGGGTTGAGTGGTCATGTTACACGAATACTGGGGGTGGAGGGGGTGGATGGTCACGTGACACGAAACCTGCACGCTGATTGGTTGAATGCCTGTGTCGTCAGGAAGGGGGGTGGAGGGGGTTGGGTGGTCACGTGATACGAATACTGCACGCTGATTGGTTGAACGCCATTGACGTCAGGAATGGGGGTGGAGGGGTGGGTGGTCACTTGACGCAAATACTGCATGCTGATTGGCTGAATTAGGCCACGCCCACCTCATTAATATGCGACCCGATCAAGTCCTTATCTACTCATATTAGCCAAATAATTTAACCAAATGTGATAGCAAGAACAGATGAAGGGGGGGGGGGTTCTTGGTGATAGAAACACCTCTAGGGGTGCACTGTTCGACTTGCGAGCGCGCTTTCAGTGACTTCAATTTTGGCTTCAACATCATCACTTTGCTCGCGAATTCAAGAGTGTCGTTGTTGGACAGCGGAAAAGTGCAGTCGACCAAGTGAGAAGTGCGCGCTCAGAAAAGCGACTTCTTTGGGCACGCTAACACAAGCGCACGACACTAGCGCCTGAGCTTCCTGAATTTCGTGGTAACACACACACACACACATGCACACACAATGAAACATATACACGCAGTTCATATGAAATCAAGATGGCACACTACAACTGCTATCCATTTTCGAAAGCAATATAAAATTCATCAGGAACATGTCACTTATGATAATTATGCAGTTAATTTCAATGGATGGTCAGTTCTCTTTCACTGCGTTTACATGCACACTTTCGATCCGGATCGAAAGACCAGTTTCAAGTCAATCCTGAAAAAAGTGGCATGTAAACAGGCTTCAACACCCCGATCCGGATCGAATTCAATCCAGTCGAAAGAGGTGGTTTGAAACCAGGGAAGCATGCCTCAGGAAAGAGGTCAATCCACTAATGTGCATGTAAACACCTCAATCCGGATCGAGTTTAAATTTGCTGTTTTGTTGAAAGAAAAAAATATAGAAAAATTTACCTAAATAAGTTCTTGGTTGATTTACAACTCAAAACAATTAATATCTATAAATAAATGAATAAATTTTAAAATATATTGCATGTTTAGGTTTTTTTTTGTAAATTTTTTTTATCAAAATGTCATTTTTCCAAATTAAAATTTTTCCAATTTTCTATCAATTGGGGTTTCTATATATATATATTAAAGATGTAATTTAATAATTTTTTACCAAATTGTAATTATCAAATTAACTTTTATATTTATATCAAAAATTCCAATTTAACAATTTCTATTTTATTAAATTATAATTTGATAATTATTTATAATTGTAATTTGATAATTTTTATAATTTAATAAAATTAAAATAAACTATTAAATTGAAGTTTTTGATATAAATCTAAAAATTAATTTGATAAAAATCTATTAGAATTATGTTTTGATAAGAATGTATAAAATTATATTTTGATAAAAATAAGTATAAAAAATTTAAACATGCATTTTAAAAATTATTAAGAATATTATTTTGATGTGTAAATAAATCAAAAACTTGATTAAGTTAACATTATAAATAACCTCAACCTTATTATTTAAATATAGAAAATTTTAATTGAAAACAAAATTTAAAGGAAAAATCAATAATTACAAAATTTATTGATTGTCAATTACATATCCAGACAATAATAATGAGAAAATTTTTAAAAATTGTATTTCAGCCATATTTTAGAGGAAGCGTAATTCAAGTGATAAGGCCAACTGAGCCAACAATGGCGGATTCTGTAGCAGATGACAAAGTCTGGTGACTTTCCTAATCTAGAACTTTACCCACAGGGCATCTTATAGGACTCGATCCGGATCGAGTTAGATGCATGTAAACACCAGGCAATTTTGGATTAGCTCAAGTCGATCCGGATCGAAATGTGCACGTAAACTTAGTGTTTGTATAGAATAGTTGCGTATCTGTAGTCGCGCCGTGCTGGCGACAAAATAATCCAAACTTGGGGTGAATTTCCTGCCGCGCGTCGAAAGATGAATCCTGATCATTTTCATTATGTTATTGAATTCAGATAAGATTCTACGTTCAAGAAGAATATGTTGCATTGCTGGTTGTACTAACAATGAAGCTAAAAATCAAATCTCTATTTCTATAGATTTCCTGCAAAATCATAAGAAGCAGAAAGGAAAAAAAAAAATGGGTTCAAGCTGTTAAACGAACGTAAACCAAAATAATGTAACCAGTTGCCATAAATAGAAAACAAACCTTAAGGAATAAGGGCTATTATTTATTAAATTAATGTGTTCCAATAGTTTAAAATATGTTAATTATTTTTTCATAGGCAATTAAATAAGAAACCTTGGGTCCCTAGTAAAAACTCTCGTATTTGTAATGCAAATTTTGTAGGCGGAAGAAAATCAGAAAAGCAGAGTAATGACGCTTATATTCCCACAATTTTTCCCAAAGAATACAAGAAAAAGAATTCATGTCCTGAATGAGGACTTAGGCTACGTACATGTAAAGAAAAAATAAAGAACTTCTGCGATTGAATCGTACGAAATAGATTGCAAAACAGGTAATTAATTGGTATAGGATAATATTTGTATAAATTAGTTAGGTAATACGTTCATTATTTATAAAAACATGATTGCTTTCAAAAAGCTTTTTTCCCATACAGTTTTAAATTCAGGCTGAGATTGTAGTTTTTGTAGTAATTTGTTATTTTCTATTGCTTTTTATCTTGAGCTATGCATTTTAATCAATTCCTATATTACTACGTGATAATATGTATAATTTACCTTTGAAAAAAGATTTCGATCGAAATAAATCACAGTTAACACTTTGAAATCCACACTGAATACACACGGTACCCATAATCGGAGATTTAAATAGCGATCCAAAATTAAATAGCGGAGATCATGTCTATGAAAGCGGGGACAGGGAATCATTTACCCCAAATTTGGCCCTACGGTGGCTTTCCAGAGATACGCAACTAGCGCTATGGCATTATTTTTTTGACTCTTGTCTGCATTTGTACAGCGGATTCCCCAGCGGTGTCCGCCTCAAGCCCCGGCGTCGTGGCAAGGATTACGGCCTGTTTCACCGACGTTTTTCCGAGTTACTTTAACCACCTGTCTATCGCAAATTTAGCTATCATTTTTTAATTTAATAAAAACTTCAATAAACACATCATTAAAGAAATGCCTTTTTGTAATATTTCAAACTTAAACTCAAATATATATATATTCTTTATATTAGTTAAATAAATAAACAAATTAAATGAGTATTATGAACTATTATCAGATTTCTTCATTTAATTTAACTTATAAAGTTAATTATGTAGCTAAAATGATTATTTATTATAAAATCTTTTATACTAAATCGTCTAAATTTAAGCTTCTGTTTTTTTTTTTATTTTTTTTTTAATTAATTCATTTATTTTCAAACACAAGAATGAAAGAAAGGGTACATCATACAAAGCTTAGCTTTAACAAAAGAGACCCCTGATACATAAACAAATTCAACAAAATGAAAACAGAAAAGAAAAAAAATATGAAAACACAAACAAACTAAAAAACTATGTTCAAAATTAATATACTATGTTAAAAATTTGATGTTATCTATTTTTTAGCTAATAATTTAAAATGCATATAATTATCTAGATTTTTTAAATCTACTGGAAGTTTATTACAAATGAAAATCATGCGATTTGTAATCTTATATATACCAATATTTTTCTTTGATTTTACTATTCTTAAATTATTTTTAAATCTTGTATTATAATTATGAAAATTTAATTTTTTTTCAAAAATACAACCTCTAAAATATATATGCTTTATACATTTGAGTACTTAAAGCTAAAACATGAAGTTGTTTTAAAGTTAAAATATCATTATTCTTAAAATAGGAATCTGTAATCGAAGTACAAAATGATAATTTATATAAAACTCTAATTAATCGATTTAAAAGTTTCATTAAAATACAGGATGTTTCAAAATTATGTACAATAAATTTAGTGACATATTCTTTAGGTCAAAAGAAGACGAAAATATTCTATAGCACTTTGTCTGGAAACGATTTGTTTGCGAGTAATCCAATATCATACAGTAGAGAAGCACGGTAGTTAGCGGACGATATTTTAGCAGTTCCAGCGTTTCGACCCAACACTAGGTTGAGTGGTTTGTTCCATTTAAACCTACTTTAGGGTTGTTCCATTAGTTGTGTACGGTTCTTTCCATTACTGTAGTTTCACTACTGTACATCCACTAGGAATATCAATTTCAGAACGTTTGCGTGCTTTGACATACGCATTACGATTTATGTAAAAAAAAGTCATGTACACGTATTCCAGTGCAGAATACACTGACATGCACCTAATGTATGGTCTTGTGGAAGGAAATGCTGTGGAAGCAAGAAGACTCTACCAAGAACGCTTTCCGAATAGACGTTTGCCAAATAACCGAACATTTGTATCTGTCGACAGACATTTGAGGGAGCGTGGTTCCTTTGGCCGTCAAACAGGACACGGGCGGCCTGTAGCACATTCTCCGGATGAGGAGGATGTGATAATTGACATCATACATGATGAACCACAGACAAGCACCCATCGTATTTCTTCCATGGTACACATGCCGCACTCATCTGTTTGGCGCATTCTTCACTGTCAGCTTTTGCATCCATACCACCTGCAACTGGTTCAGGCACTGAACCCAACGAACTATCCACACCAACAACGATTTTGCCAATGGATACAACGTCGTCATGCTGCAGACCCTAGTTGTCTCAGCCAGATACTTTTCACGGACGAAGCAACCTTCACCCGGACAGGAATCGTAAATTCTCACAACCAGCACCATTGGGCAGATGCTAACCCGCATGTTACCAGAGCTCGAGCGCATCAAGAGCGTTTCTCCGTGAACATTTGGTGTGGAATTTTCGGGAATAACTTAATTGGCCCTTATGTGTTGCCGCCACGATTGACTGGGCGAACGTATCTTTTGTTTCTGCAGAATGCATTGCCAGAATTACTGGAAGATATTCCTCTTTTGATAAGATCTAACATGTGGTTCATGCATGATGGCGCTCCAGCACATTTCAGCCATGTTGTGCGAGCACACCTTAATGCTGCATACACGAATCGGTGGATAGGTCGAGGTGGACCGGTAGCCTGGCCTGCAAATCACCCGACCTTAATCCCTTGGACTTTTTTCTGTGGGGTCATGTGAAAACGCTCGTCTACAGCACAGAAGTTCCTAACATTATGGATCTGTGACAACGAATTGAAAATGCATGCCAAACCATTCGTAATGCTGGCGACGAACTCTTCCATGACATCAGATGGTCGCTCATGCAACGAGCCGAAGTGTGCGTGCTAGCTGGTGGCGGGCACTTTGAACAATTCCTGTAATTTGGAGCCAAGGGTTTAGTTGGATGTATCGCGTAAATAAATCGTTTCCAGACAAAGTGCTATAGAACATTTTCGTCTTCTTTTGACCTGAAGAATATGTCACTAAATTTATTGTACATAATTTTGAAACACCCTGTATATAGAAAAGAGATTGAGGCATCTCTCCAGCAAATATTAACATATGAACTATAAGGATTTATAAAAGCATAATATAAACTTAAACAAGCCTTAAAAGTTAACTGATTTCTGTTTCTTCTAATTATGCCTATAGTTGGTGCAATCTTCTTTATTATTTTAGTTATATATTTCTTCTCTCTAGCAATCTAGAAAAATGGTTTGCCTCACTCCTTACCGAGCGAAGTTTCATAATTAAGAACATGGAAGGTGTACATGCAATCGGGAGAATTCGTAGTGGAGTCCCCCAGGGGTCTCCCCTGGGTCCCATATTGTTTAATCTTTTTACCGCCGATATTGTTGCGCAAATCAAAGATACTCAAATCAAGGCTCTTCTGTACACGGATGATTTAAAATTATATTCTGTTGTCCGTAGCTGGGAGGACTGCTATAGGATGTCCATGGCATTGAATATTATTGCTCTTTGGTCCGAGCGGAATGGGCTATCTTTGAATGTTACTAAAATTTTCTGTATATCTTACTCTAGGAAAGTTGTTAATTATTTGTATGATTATACATTGAATAATTATATAATCCATCGCTGCGTTTTGATAAAGGATTTGGGCGTGATTTTCAACTCCAAATTAACCTTTACCAATCATCTGGAATATGTATTGGTCGAGATCAGTAGGCGTTTGGGTATTATCAAACGGCTAGCCAATTTCTTTACCAAACCCAAGACGTTTCTCATTCTTTATAAGTCAATTGTTCTCTCTAAAATTTTATATGCCCCATGGATCTGGTATTCAAGCAACACTCAATTATTCTGTCACTTACAAACTAAATTACTTAATTTTAATACTTTTCTTGCTCATATTAGTCGAATTCCCGGCAAAGCCTCCCTGGCTCCCCAGTATAATCTGCAGCATATTCTGAGCAAGGTATTTTTTAATATTATGATCAAGATTATAAATGGAAGAATTTTCTCCCCGCAAACTCTGAATTTAATAGGGTTCCGTACTTCAAACTGTTTAAGAACGCACCAGTTGTTAGTGTTCCTGGGCAAAACAAGGACTAATGTAACGAATCTTGATCCAGCTTTTAAATTAATTGATTCCTATAATTATCCTTTATTGGATAATTTTAATAGCAAATGTTGTCTTTTATTTAAAGCTTAACGATAGTTTTATTGAATTTTCCTTATTCAATAGTTGTCTAACCAATTTTCTTCCCTTATTATGTTTCCTCATTTGTTCTACTTAAATTTATAGTTTTCAGTCCCTATTTTTCGTTAGTTTTTAAGTGTATTCTCATTAACCCCGTTTTGGGCTCTCGCCTGTTGGGGGACAACACTGGGTCCAGACCCCCAGTTTATCTAAAGGTCTTTTTCCCAGTTGCTGTTACATTACATAAAAAAAAAAAATTAAAAAAAATGTATAACTCCCATTTCAAATTTTCAGTAAATCAAATTCCTAAGATTTTCAATTTAGAACTTTGCATAACAGATTTCTTTTTGTTTTTTTTCTTTTAAATTGACATTCATTTTTTTAAAATTAAAGCAGTTGTTGATATGTATATGAAAAACAAATGAAAAAGGACCCTTGACTGATATAGCATATTTTTAAAATGCATTTTTAATAACAACGAAATATATTTATTCATTAAAAATTCATAAAATTAATAAAATTTATAAATTGATCAATGCAATATAAAGAATTATTATCAATAATAATCATGCTTGCTACGGATTCCTATGAAAGCGGACAATGACCAATTAAAAAATAAAATACTAAACTTCATGTTCCTTTTATTTTGACATTCCTTTTATTTTTGCCCCTCCGTTGGCAGTTGGGTATGCTGCCGCTGTGTCTCTCCATTGGGTTCAATTTCCTGCGTCATATCAATAGTGGAATAAGAAGTTTCCATAGGGAGAATCATGAAGGAAGGAAGGGAGAAGAACTTAGAAAAAGAACAAATACAAAACTACGTGGTTTTGACGTTTCTGCGCACACTCCGTCTCCCTACTATTCAATAAGTCTCCATGAGCCCGGAAAACTCTCATAGTTAATTATCGCAGCTAGTTACCATGAACTAAGCCTCATCTAAGACCGAAACTGGATGGAAGCTCCGTCCAATAGCTGTCTGTTCATCACATGAAATCCCTCATGATGCATGTTGGCTGAAAACTAACTTGTTCGAGTTAAATGATGTCCCTAACTATAGTTCATCCAGGGAGAGTTGGAGTGGGCGGAAGTTCTGAACTTTCACAGCCCAGGAAGTTCTGAACTGACCAATCAGAGAAAGGTTTGATCATGTGACTGATCATTCCTGATTTACAGGTCTTAATTGTGAAGCATTTTATAACATTATTTTACTTTTTAGTGAAACTACGTTATACTGCAATTTATATTAAAAAAAATACAGATCTTGGATGGGTACCATTGTAATTCTAACTCCTAAATAAATAAATAAATAAATACACTTAAAGAAAACTTATTTTTTAACATAAATTTTATATGTTTAACTAAATTTATTTTTTTATTTTTATTTTGTTTGTCATGCATTTTATTTTTATTTTATTTAATATTGCAAGCAATTAAATTGAAGTCAATGTATCATTAATTTTTTATTCTTTATTAAATAACTTTCACTTCTTTTGCTATTTCTTTTAATAAATTAGAATTAAAAATAAATTGTAATTAAACATTTATTTACTACAAATATTTTAATAAAAATTTAAAAACAAAGGTTCTGGCCTCTCGTTTATTTGCTGGCCATTAAAATGGCCATTTAATGAATCAGTCTTGAAAAAGACTGTCTATTTAAAAAAATCCAAACTAAGGATAATGCAGGAGAACGTCAATGTCATCCCACACTTCCCTCGCCGTTCACGTAGATTATTAGCGGCTCCATTTGCTCCTCAATTAAAAGTACTTGTATTATGACATTTCATCTAAGTACACAAATGTACGCGATGGATCCTTATGTAGCACTTGTATTTGTCGTAAATATCGGTATCGTTGAGCTACTACATCTGTATGTTCAATATAAAACTTTTGATTGTCGATTTTTCCGTATTTCATACGCAGTTTTTCATGCATGACGGCAGTGAAGGAAGATCTTGACCCGTGGTATCCAGTCCTCTCTTTAAATTTCGTGAAAACATTTGTAATTGTAGGATAATCTCCTTCTCGGTGTATTTCAGCAACACATGTCCGTGCAACAGAAAGTTCAAATTCATCCAAGTTTTTAATTTGTGACTCTCTTACCGTCTTCTTCACAGGCGTCGAAAAAGGCGATGGGTTTGGCGCACTTGCTTGCATCTCCGAATTAGGCCTAGTTACATCCTGAACGATTCTTCGAATGGATGTCACCGATACTTGTGTTGCTTTAGATATTTCTTGTATTAAACAGAAGTGCTTTTATCAGGATCTTTATCTTTGAAATAGGAAAATACATTCCACGCAATCTCCCTAGCTTGGCTGTGAAGAGCTCGTCCTCGAATTCCAACGGTGTTAGGGTTGTAGATTATGATCCAAAAACTAGCCATTATGATCGCTGGTCAGCTCACGTTGTGAACAGATTGACGCCGTGTAGATAATATAGACACCTCATAACTCTTTGCGCGTCGATTGCCTGACATGATTAATCGATATCAACACTAAGCCACGCCTACTCCAACTCTCGCTGGATGAACTATAACCGCTAAGCGATTTCGGTTCGCCTCCTCCTCCAACTCTGTACAAGCGGTGGCTTAAAAGGCAGTTGTTCGACTCCAAGGACAAGGGCGCTCGGGTTAACGTTGCGTTCGCGGCGAGCGAAAGCGCGACTCACTAGCGCGCTTTTACTCATTCTAAGGTCGCGTTAATCCGAGCACGCTGTAGGTTTGTGTCAAACAACTCTCTTTTAGCCAACGCTTGTAGAGAATCAGAGCAGAGTGCAAAGAAAAGCGTTAGTTTCTTGGAGTGCGAGTAGCCACTTCAAGCACAGCTATGGTTCTGGCCACTATGTTTATGTCGTTATCATTGTTTACGTCACTGCAATTTTAATTCCCCCACCACTTTTACTAATTTTCAGCTATACTTATCTTTGGTGTCAAAATAAAAAGAAAATAATGTTTAGTATTTTATTTTTTAATTGTTCATTGTTCAGTTTTTTAGGAATCCATAAAAAGCACGAATATTAATGATAATAATTATTTACATTGCATTGAACAATTTACGAATTTTATTAATTTTATGTTTTTTTAATGAATAATAAATATATTTCGTTGTTATTAAAATGCATTTTAAAATTATGCTATATCAGTCAAGGGTCCTTTTTTATTTTTTTTCATATACATATCAACAACTGTTTTAATTTTTTAAAAATGAATACTTACTACTTACTTACTTTTCAAACCCGCTTATCCGTTAGGGTCGCGGGGGCAGCAGCCCTATGGAGGATCTCCAGCGATCGCTATCTTCCGCCATCAGGTGCATGTCCTTCCTGGTAATACCCATGCGACTGGAACCCAGATTCTCCATGTAGTCTAGCCACCTGGTTCTAGGCCGACCCTTTGGTCTCTTACCACCAGGTTGGAAAATAACAACTGCCTAGGAAGACCAGTTTGCGGCATCCATATCACATGGCCATACCAGTACAACTGAGATCCCTCAATGAGGAGAAGTAGAGGCTCAACACCTAAAGACTCCTTTATTGTGCTGTTGTGCACTTAATTGCCAGTAAGGTAACACCTGCCACACCTCTCAGAAATCTCATTTCGGCCGCTTGTACCCGCGACTGCACTCCTTCAGTCATTACCCAAGCCTCATGACCATAGGTGAGAATGGGAACAAAGATAGATTTGAAGACGGAGAGCTTGGCTTTGTTACCCAGCTCGCGTTTCGTTACCACTGATAGCCACAGTTCACATCTGACACAGACTGCTCCACCGATTCGAGCATCCAATTCTTTCTCCTGCGGTCCATCACTCGTGAATGCAATCCCAAGATACATGAATTTCTCCACCTGTCTTAATGAGGCTCCCCTAACATGGAGAGCGCACTGAGTAGGCTGTCTTGAAAGGACCAGAACCTCAGTTTTAGCCACACTGATCTTCATCCCAGATTTGGCTGCAAACCAGTCTAGTGCATGCTGAAGGTTCGTGCGAGAAGACCCAAGGAGGACAAGGTCGTCAGCAAAGACCAACCTCTCCACTAGGCCGTCACCCATACAAACACGCTCATTGCCTCGGCTGCCCCTGTCTGTTCAGTCCATAAAGATAATGAACAAGAGGGGCGACAGTACGCACCCTTGGCGGAGTCCAATGCACACGGTGAATGGTCTTGACTTAATGCCATTTATCCGCACACACATCTCAGAGCATTCGTACAGAGACATGATAGCAGCCAGTAATTGCCCATCCAGTCCATACTCTTGCATCACTTGCCAGAGCTTTCCCCGAGGAACTCTGTCATATGCTTTTTCAAGGTCTACAAAGCAAACGTAGACCTCTTTTGCATACTTCCAGGATTTCTCAAAGATTTGTCTTAGAGCAAAGTTGTGATCAGTCGTGATTCGGCCAAATCGGAAACCACACTGCTCCCCCGACAGTTTGGAGTCGACTATGTCCCGACTTCTTTTCTCCAGACACTTAGCATACACTTTCCCAGAAATGCTGAGCAAAGAGATGCCTCGATAGTTGTTGCAATCTCTCTGATCTCTCTTTTTGAAGATAGGGATCACAATTCCTGTCTGCCATTGCTTAGGGGTCTGTCCAGATATCCAAGCAACCTGACACACTCGATTCAGCCACAGGATACCATCCTGATTTAAGGCCTTTAAAATCTCGGACCGGATTTCATCATCACCTGCAGCTTTGCCAGTCTTCAGGTACTTAATTGCCAATCTGACTTCTGCTTCAGTGATACTACCGTGACTATTCTCTGCTCTAAAGTGCACCTCATGTACCTCAGTTGTTGCTGTCACCAGATTAAGAAGAAATGCAAAGTATTCCTTCCGCATATGCATCATGCTCTCCTCCGTTTTCAGAACTCTTATTAGTTTGTTATGAAAGAGACTTCTTACCACAGAGGCGGCGCACGGTCTGCCAAAATACCTTGTTTGCCGAAGTATAGTCTGTCTCCAATTTCTTCCGAACCCCTCCCAAGCTTTGGCTTTAGCTGTTGATACTGTATTTGCTGCTGCTTTTCGCGCCTCAGTGTACCGCGCTCGACTCGAAGTTGACTTATATGCAAGCCATAGCAAATAGGCTTCCTTCTTTGCCTTGACAGCTTCTTGGATTTCACCGTTCCACCATGCAGTCCTTTTCTCACTGCCCTGCACCACACTCAGCCGCTTACGACCACAGCACAGTGCAGCCTAAGTAATCATAGCAGTTTTAAACAACTGCCACTCTCTTCAACAGTACCATGATCACTGTGTAGTTCTTTGAAACTTGAAGATATGTTATCTGCAAAGGTTTTTCTCACAGCTCTATCCTCCAATGCCTCCCATTTGATGCGCCAAGTTTGTCTGAACATAGTATTTCGCTTGGTTGGCATGGATTCAGAGAACCACAAAGTGCAGACAACAAGGTGGTGATCAGTTGATAGTTCTGCCCGTCTTCTCACACGAGTATCCAACACTGATCGGAAAAAGTCGGTTGAAACGATTACAAAATCAATCGGTGGCTTCTGGTCCATTGCATCCCTGTACCAGGTATACTTATGGACATGCCTGTGCTAGAAGAAGGTGTTTGTTATGGAAAGTCCATTGTTGCAACAGAAATCCAAGAAGCACCTCCCCTTCACATTTAAATTGGGCTCACCATTCCTCCCAATCAGGCCTTTTCACGTTTGGTCATCAGCCCCCACGTGTGCATTGAAGTCGCCCACCAGGATGACAGAATCTGCACTACCTCTCCTGCTAAGAGCAGCATCAACTTCATCTTGAAAAAGTGGTTTCTCTGTGACTGCAGTCGGAGCATATGCAACGAATAGAGAGAGAGAGACCGTTTCCCTATCTCAAGCCTCAGAGGCACAGTCTTCCACCCAAGGGGGTCCAATCTGCAACATAATCTGCCAGCCGGGGACTTGTGAGTATCCCCACTCCCGCCTGGGCAGTCAAATTAGGGTCGACACCAGAGTAGAAAAGCTTCCACCCTCCTTCTAAGTCCACAGTTCCAGAACCCGGACGTTTTGTAGAGGTAATACCTATGATATTCAGTCGATACGGCGTGGCTTCCTCCACTAACTCTGATTTCTTTCCTGTCACGGAGAATACGTTCTAAGTGCCAATTGACATCACCCGATCCCATTGTCGCTTTACCCGTTTCTCCTCCTGGGTAAAGGCATGTGCTGCCCACGACCGTTTCCCCAAGCGCATAGCGAGTGTACTGGTGGGGCTTCTCGTAGGCATTGCTCCAAGTTAACAGCCGGGAGACTGTCGACTATTTTTCGAACGAGAGCCTCTGCCTAACTCCCGAACGCGGGTGACTTTAAACCAAAGTTTATGAATTTTTATCTGATTTTCTAAAGAATTTTTAGTCAAATTTCTCTCTGTTACTATTTTATACATATAAGGAAGTGTACTTCTCTAATTTTTGGTTAGTGTATACCTGGTATCTGAAGTAAGTGCTCGCGCTGAAAAATAGGCTTTTTTGGTAACGTTTTTCAACATTTTAGCAAATCTACTTGGGATATAAACATAAAACTTGGTTTGTGGGCTAGATATATGATCTGAAAACTATGTATCAAGTTTTATTAAAATTTCATAAGTAGATTTGGATTTTGCTGTATTCACAGGAGTCTTCCCTTAACCTGCACCACACCCGATGCAGTATGAATTCTCTCAATCGTCAACATCATGAGATATATGTTTGTTTGCATACTCTTCGTCTCACTTCTCAACCATGACCTTTATGGTAAGTGTGACCCTAAAGTAGCAGTGCTACAACCAGTATAGCTCACAGAATCCCTGAAGCACCCAAACCCCTGAGCCATAGTAAGGGGGCATCCACTCAGGGGTAAAAAATGAATGTCAATTTAAAATTAAAAAAAAAAACCCAAAAAGAAATCTGTTGTGCAAAGATGTAAATAGAAAATCTGAGGAATTTGAAATGGGGGTTATATATAACTGAAATAATAAAGAAGATTGCACCAACTATAGAGGTAATTAGAAGATAGAGAAACCAGATAATTTTTAAGGCTTGTTTAAGTTTATATTATGCTTTTATAAATCCTCATAGTTCATATGTTAATATTTGCTAGGGAGATGCCTCAACCTCTTTTCTATATGGTTCAAAATCAGAGAGGTGAAGAATTCACTTCGGAAAAAGAATTTTATATTAAAATTACATGTTAATATTACAACGGGGGGTTTAAAACATACGTATCATCTGTAGTTGTCTGCACCCTGTGAATTCAATGGTAATATTTTCAAATTTCTTATTATTATTTTTATTTAAAATATACTTCAAAACTCATTTCGGGAATGCGTCCATGAACAGTTTCTTATAATTCAAACAAATAAAAAATGACATTAAACTAAACATAGAAAGTTATGCCTTGGTATATAGCTTTATATATCATTTATTTAAACAAATAATGGGAAACTATAATTTTATTACTTAAGATTTTCATTTATTGGCTTTTTAAAAGTTGTCCGACAGTTAACGTTTGATTCCGTGAACGCAATAAGGGGTTTGGTAAAATGTTTCGAAATAATCGCGCTAGGTGGTGCGGTGAGGATGCACATTAAGTTTTTCAACAAGGCAGACAGTATTTGTGTATTTTGTGCAATCTATAATTCATTTTGCTGGTTAAGCACCTTTCAGTTTAAAATTTGTGTAGCGTACTTAATTCCTTATCATTTCGGGAACGCATTATATATTTCGTTTGCGGGAAAAGTATAATACTTTTAGCGTGTTTCTGCTAAATAACACAGTTTACTAGCTAATAACCCTGAAATCTAGCTTCCAGGCTGGGGTCGATGCTGTATAAACAAAATCAAATGCCAAATAATCATTTCGGAAACGTTCTTGGACTATGACGAGCGTTACCGAAATGATAACTGCATTCTCCAAATGCCGCCTGCATTCTCTACACTGCTAATGGTGATAGATTTAGCTATTTTTAGCCAATTTTTGTTTTTTTGTTTTAGGGTATTAATATACACTTCTTTGCTAAAAGTCATGGGACACCACCAATTTAATGGAACCACTTAGAAAAATACTTGTATTAGTATGCAATTGCTCCACCTTTTGCTGCTATCACATCCTCTATTCTGTCGGGCATACTGTCCACAAGTTTTTGATATGTTTCCGCAGGAAGTTTTCGCCATTGCGTCAAACGTGCCTTTGACAGTTCAATCAGATTTTGGGCGCTCAGTTCAATCGGGGCTCTGTACAGGCCAGTCAAATTCTTGCACCCCCATCTGCCTACAACCATCTGCCTACAACCACCTGCCTACAAACCTTGCTTTGTGGCGTTGAAAGAGAAAAGGGCCATTGCCAAACTGCTGCCACAGCAAGGAGTCCGGCGTTGTCCAGGATGTCTTTGTAACGTTCCGCGTTCAGATGGCTAGTCACAGAAATGATTGGACCCAGGCCGAACCATGAAAAGCACTCCCACACAATCACTGACCCTCCACAAAACTTCACTGTGGGCTCTACTCAGCTTGCCAGATGACGTTCTCTGGGCATTCGCTATACCCACGTCCTTCAATCCGATTGCCAGATGGTGTATCAGAATCGTCACTCCATTCAACCATTCACCATTGCTCCAGAGTCCAGTGGCATCGCTCTTTGCACCATTGGAATCTCCTCGCTGTGTTAGCAGGTACTGATGATGTTGGGTGTAAGGGCCGCAGCTCTGATCAAAAGCCAGCGGTACTGATGAAAAGCCAGCGAATGCAGATCCTTAAGAAGCTAATAGATTCAGTAAAGGATCTTGTCAGTTTATCAACCGATGTTTTACGGTTTGCAGTGACCACCCCGCAAAGTCCCCGTCGGTGTCTGCCCGACATAATATTGGGTCTTCTGGTCCTGAGCTGAACATTTGTCGGCCCTTATCTTTCCACGTCCGGATGACGTTTTGAACGGATGATTTGGAAGTATTTAGCAAGGTTGACGTCTGTCTAACACTTTTGCCTGCAAGGTGTCACCCAACAATTGTATTCCTCAGAAATTATAAATGGAATCTGGAAATGATACTCCAATCATAAGAAAATGACATCAGAAAAAATGGAAGGAAAAAGACTACCAGGTAGTCATGATTCGTGGTTCCTGGTGAAATTTTTCCTTAAATTTTTTCGGATTATATCATTACCTTATGATTGGTGTATCCCCAGTTTCATCTCCAGTTTCCAATTATAATTTCTTATATGTGCTCATCAAATGTTTTGATGGTTTGGAAAGGAGAAATTACCGATCTGCAAGCTGGGTGCCCGTCCTATCAGTGGGCTTGCATCTTGACTATCTAGTAGTCTTTAAAAACACTGGGTGACAGCCTAGCTGTACCTTCTTCACGTTGGCCCAGCAACCTCTCACTACTGGTAGAGGCAACGAGCATCTTACTCAGGGTTCCGGATTCGAATCCAGGTCGTGGATCTTTCCTTCCATTTTTTCTGATAATATCAATTGTCTACCTCTCGAAGTCTGAAAGCTGCTTTCTTTGAGCCATTACTACAAGCATACAAGCGATCTCTTTTGTGTAGTGTTGAGATGAACAATAACATTTAAATTGCATGGAAATGCCTCATTTTCATGCAAAATTGCCGTGTCCTATGACTTTTGAGAAAAGCCCCGCAAGGTAGTGTATTTGAGAAGTAAAGTAAGATTGTGATTCTTTATTTTTGATTTCCTTGTAAGACTGAATTGGTATATTATTATACACTGACAAGGACAGGGCCCCAACGAACAATCGAGTTTTTTGATGCCTTTTGGTAGGATGGTAGTCTGATATGTCCTTTTCGTAAAACTAGGTCTGCAGCCTCCAACTTGGCCTTATTTTCGAGAAAATCTCCTTTAAAGTCTGTGTTATATAACTAGTGTAAACTGTACTTTAGTAATCATTACAACAGAGGCAGCCGAACAGGTAACGTCGTGGCGTACGAACCGTAAGATCTCGAGGTCGAATCCACCTGTGTTAGGTTTTTTTTTTTCTTTTAATGTTTTGTAAATGTGCTATCGTCCACTTTTTAATATATTTTTCTGTTATAATATGCTGTTATAATGAAAAAAATATTTTTAAAAAGTAAGAGTAATTAGGATCACATTTTCTACTAATAATGATAATAATAATATCTGTTATAAAAGTGTAAATAATTCCTAAACATATATCGATTTTAAAGAAAAAAATTTTTTTTAATGAACAGATTAAAAGCACAACACTGTTTAACCACAATTAAAAAAGGCATAAAACAAGAAATAAAACAAAAAGAATGAAAAAAACAATACAAGCTGTAAACGTCTTTCGAAAGCTTTGCTTTCATCTTCAGCAGACAAGGAGAGACAAGAGATTCTTGAGAGAACTGACTTGTTTATTGAATTAGCAAGGTATATATAGTGAACAATAACCAATAGAAACAAAAAAAACCCGAAAACGTAATCACCGTTTTGGTAAATGGACCACCCAATGGATCAAACTAGCTTCACCAATGGGGCCCCTGTCTGAATTTAACAGTAACTGCTTATCCGTTTCATTTATAGCTAAGCTTTCGTAAGAATCTAACAAGTATTTTTTATTGACCGATTTTATTAATTTCACACTATTCATATGGAATTCGTGGCCCGTATCCAGGGAATGCTTCGCGATGGCTGACTGGTTGCTTCTGCCAAATCTTGTGTGGTTCAAATGCTCCTTAAATCTGATTTCTATGCTTCGGAACGTCTGCTCTTTGTACATCATAGGGCATTGGTTACATTGAGCCTGGTAGATGCCTGATTTTTGCAGTGGTGGGATCTGGTCCTTAGGATTGCCCAGTAGTTGCTTCATCTTTAAAAATTTTGAGGACATTTTAAAATCTTCTGATTTCTACTTTCCGGACACTTGGTACAGGTATGTAGATGATGTATTCACGATTTTTGATACCACCAAATGTGACATTGGTTTGTTTGTCCAACACATCAATGGTTTCTTTCCGTCAGTACAATTCACGGTGGAGACTGAAAACAATCAACATGACATTTTGGACTTGATCGGCGTCGATACGGAGGTATGCTGTGCCATCCAGACGTTGTTCAACACATATTAACGGACCCAACGCATGCCTGGAAAACATTCCCCAGACCATAACACTGCCCATACCATCCTGTGCATGTGGGGTCCATGCTTTTGTGGTGTTTCTGCCAGATTCTCACGCGGCCATCTGCATGATGTAACTGGAATCGTGACTTGTCAGACCACATGATTTGTTTCCACTGCTCGATAGTCCAGTCTTGTGCACCAGAGCGAATTGGAGTCATTTCCGCTTGTTGGCTGCAGACAGCAAAGGTGTGCTGACAAATCTTCGGCTTCCATATCCCATGCAATGCAGTTTGTGGCGGACAGTGTATTCAGAGACCGTTTTGGAGAATCCCTGATTAAGGTCAGCAGTGATTTGATGCACAGTGGCCCTTCTGTTATCCTTTACCAGTCGTGACATTCTCCGTTCTGTCCAATCATCAACCATCCGCGGGCTGCCACAACACGAACTTTCAGACCCCGTCTTCCAGCTAACCGTCCTGTCTTTAAATACTTTAACGACGGTTGCTCTTGAGCACCCCACGATTGCTGCTGTTTCGCTGATACTCGCTCCATAGCTCTGAGCATCTACAATCATCCCGTGTTCGAAGGCTGTTAAATCGCGTCGTTTACCCATAATTGAAGAATAGAACACATCTACTGTTGTTGACGACACTCAGCTTCCCTTTTTATATTGGTCTGGCCTGCCAGCAACATTGTGGCGACATCCGTGCGCGACATTATGGTCCGTGCTCACTCAGTGTATAAAATATTGTGCAATTGACCAACAAGTCATAATTCCTTAAGTACAGTAAAGATTTAATACTGCTGAACACGTTTTCTTTATGTCAATTGTACAGAATAGGCGGTTTCATGCTTCAAAATAAACGGTTTATGTTTAAACGATCGGAAAAGACGGAATAAACAAAAACGACACCAACGTCGTTGTTAATTAAAATAGGTGGAAGAGAGATGAGCAATTGATAACATGAGACTTTGTACGCGTAATGGAATATAGCTTTTTAATGTTATGCCTTCTCAGCTATTAAGAACGTAATGCCAACAAAAGACGCTGGCTAGATGGCCGAGAGGGCTAGGGCATAGGCTTTCTAGTTCTCGAGTCCGCCTGGCCACTGGTTCGAATCCCGCCGTGGGCATGGATGTTTTTGTTTGTCCCGGGCTGCGTACTGTTACAACTTGTGTAAAAAGTGCAAAATGATCTTTGTAGTCGATGCAAAAATTTTTAGAACCCCCCCTCAACAAAAGAATCCCAGCATTCCTTATGCTGCAGTTTTTAAATGCTATTGTTACAGCAGATGGTGCTACATACAACATCTCCTTACATTTACTATATTTACAATTATCTATTTTCTTTTACTTTACATTTAGCAATTCTCTGAATTTGACAAATTTGATCTTATTCAATGACTTAGTAAATATATCTGACATATTCTCATTTGAATCTATCTTAACTATATCAGTAAGTCCTTCCATATAAAATTCATGTACAAAATGATAATGTACTTCTATGCAGGGTGTTTTTGAATTGAGTACAGGTTTTTTGGGAGATGATAGAAGAGGTCTTTAGAAGTATTTTTTGTCATATGAACATGGGGGTCCTTGCAGCTCCGTTTACTTACAATACTGCATTGAACAATCAAATAACACCGGGACGCAGTGTGCGTTGGTAGGCCTAGATTATTTTATTTTTAACAATTAACACAAGCAATCTACTGTATGACTTTTACTCAATCTACTGTAAAAATCTGTACTCAATTCAAAAACACCCTGTATATTTAGACTTTTTAGTGAAATTATCATATCTTGGAATATTCAAAGCTCCTGAATTATCTTCATATATATTGACAGGTTTTTCAATGTTTACATCAAAATCTCCAAGTAAATCTTTTATAAATTTGATCTCATTTACAGCTTCTGACAATGCTACATATTCTGCAAATGTGGATGATTTTGTGACACTATTCTGCTTTTTAGACTTCCATAAAACTGCATTACCAAATAATCTTACTACATAACCCGTTGTTGATTTCCTATCTATATTATCACCTGCCCAGTCTGCATCAACAAAACAATCAAGACTTTCACCAGTTTCATTTTTTAAATAGGTCAATTTTAAATCTTTTGTTAAAAACAAATATTTCAATATCTCAAAACATATTTAAAATGAGTTCCGTTATAACAATTCTGAAATCTACTTCAGTAATTGACACAATAGGTTTGGTTGGTTTGTTTGGTATTAACGTCCTTTTCAACTGCTATGGTCATTTCAGGACGGCATTATAGGGGCCGCAAATTTTGCCTCGCAAGGGTTCTTTAACGTGTAGCCGGCTAACGACTACACGGGACCAACGGCTTTACTTCCCTTCCGAAGGAAGTGCGTGATCTCAGGATTTCCCCCTGAAAATCCTCGTCGTCCTCGGCCGGGATCGAACCCGCGTACTCGGGCATCAGAGGCAATCACGCAACACACTGAGCCACCGAGGCCGATAATTGACACAATAGCTTATATCTGTTCTTGTTATAGAACTAGTATACAATAGTGCTCCTATCAGATTTGTATATTTAATATCTTCACTTGTTTCTTGTGCAGGTTCTAATTTCAAATTTACCTCCATGGGCAGCTCATATAACTTTGAATTTTCAATATTATATTTTCGAGCTAAGGATTCAATTTAATTTTCTTGTCCCAAAGTCATACACCCTTTTTTACAATCATATTCAATATTAATCCCAAGGTAATATTTTACTTTACCTATGTCTTTCATTCTAATTCATTTGACAATAAGCCTTTGATATACTGAATTTTTTTCTCGTTTTTACAGCAAATCAATAAATCATCAACAAATAATATTAAATAAATCTTATCACCATCATTATCCAGAACATATAAGCAATAATCATATTTACATCTCTCAAAGCCTAAATTTCTCTAAAACTTATCAAAACAATCATACCATGCACGAGGACTTTCTCTTAATCCATATAATGCTTTGTTTATTTACATACTTTATCTGTACCATCTTCATAACCTCTAGCCTGTTTTACATAGACCCCTGAAGTAAAAATGCTGTTTCTACATCCATTTGTTCTATAATTAAGTTACTTTGACAGCAATATGATAAAAAAATCTTTAAAGTTTGCATTTTAGCAACAGGTGAAAAAATATCATCTACAAATTCCCGTTTTTGGAAACCTCTCACAACTAATCTTGCTTTATAAGTACCATTTGATTTTTTTGTATAAATCCATTTTACATCTAAAATGTTTTTGTTCTTTAATTTTTCAACTAATTTCCAAGTTTTATTTTTATCTAGACAATTATTTTCTTTATTCATAGCTTGTCTCCAGTATTCTGACTCATTACTATTCATTGCCTCCTCAAAACTATTTGGAGTATCAGCATTACAGTAATTTACATAAATGCAATTATTATACACATAGCTATATCAAATCTTCTAGGCTTTGTTCTTTCTCGCTTTTACACCCCTTCTTAACGTTTGAGACTCTTCTTGTTTTTGATCACCATTTAACGCAAATTCATCTTTTTGCTCATCTTTTATACAATCATCTTGTGTTACAGCATCATTAGAGCATTCACTTTTAGAATCATCTCCATTTTCAGCTCCATCTAAACCAATACATGTAATATCCTTTCCACAATATCAACATGTCTGGCTACAATAATTCTATTATTTACCAATACTCTATATCCAACTTCACTATATCCTAATAAAACTCCTAAATTGGCTTTTCTATCCCATTTAGACTTTCTCATTTGTACTGGCGTACGTACAAAAATTTTACTACCATACAAACGTAAATATTTAGTGCTAGGTTTTATCCCAAATACTATTTCATAAGGCGTTTTTCTTTTCTTTAGTATTTGCTAGTATTCTATTTTTAAGATATGCAGCTGTGCATACTATTGCTGGCCAAAATCTGAGATGTACTTTTGCTTCAGCTAACAAACATCTAGACATATTCATAATTGTTCTATTATATCTTTCTGCTATACCATTCAATTCATGTACATATGGTGGACATACATTTATAGAAATTCCCTTTTCTCTAGTTAGAGCATAAATCCTTCCATTTAGATATTATTTACCATTATCAGATCTCAATTTTTTAATAGTTTTACCAGTCAAATTTTCAATTTCATTTATGTATTCTACAAAACAATCATAAACTTGATTTTTAGATTTCATAGTAAACACTTTAGCAAGCTTGCTATAATCATCAGTAAATGTAAGACAATATTTTTCACCATTTATTCCAGTAACTGCATGTGGCCCATTTAAATCAGTATGAACTATTTCTAAAATTTCTTTAGCACTACTCCTGTAATTCTCAAAGGGTATATTGTGCATTTTATTTTCTATACATATTCCACATTTCATGTATTCAGAACCCAAATTTTTAGGTATTCCATCTAGCATTTGATTTTTACTTAAAATATCTAAGTAATTAAAATTTACATGACCTAACATTCGGTGACATTTTTCTTTTAACGTTAAATCATTTTCATTATTTTTACTTGTGATATTAACATTAGCGTCTTTGTTTTCAATTTCTTTGTTAGCATTTGCTTATATAATCTATTTTCTTTGAAAGCAATTGCAAGTAACCTATTATTTTTATCAAAATTTTTTGCATTATTTCTCTTTAATACTATCTTATTTTGATCAGTGATTTTAGCATAACTAATTAGGTTCCTATCCATTTCTTTAACATAATAAACATTTGACATTTTATTTTTAACTTTATGGTTATAAACTGGGAAATAGCTTATCACATACCCTATTTTAGTTGCTTTTAAAACTCTCCTGTCACCAATTTTAACATCAATAGGCTGTTTTAAAGTTATACTCTCGCTAAAATATCTATCATCATTAATTATATGATCAGTACAACCACTGTCTAACAACCAGATAACTACTGATTCATCATTTTTAATTAATCCTACTTTACATGTTGTCATAGTTTGTACTTCGGTGCTAAAGTTGCGCATCCCATATCCATTAGTACCACCTCTTGAACTAAATTTCCCTAGCTTCCACATTGACTGAAGTTTTTTCGTTGACTGAAGTTTCCTCATTGACTGAAGTTTCCTCGACTGCTTATGCGTCTCTGCATGCTGCGTCTCCATGAACATCTACTTGATCCAACCAGACGACAGTCTCTTATATAATGCCCTGGTTTGCCGCATCCGTAGCACACCTGTTCCTGCTTTCTCCTATTTGATCTTTTTTCTGTGGCAAATACGCTTGAACTTGAAGTTGCACCCACACATTCTTCGTTTTCTCTCAAATTTATCATTTGTATTTTGCTTTTTACGTACTCCACTGTTTGGTCTTCTTCTTTTAGGATGTCAACTAAGTCTCCAATATAGCTTAGTGATTCGGGTCAAGTTTTCAGTATATAATTCATCTTTTCCTTTTCTGTTACCTTAGTTCCAGCAAATTTTAATTCATTCACTGCTTTTTCAAACTCGCTAAAAAATATCGACGTGTCACTGTACTCCTTTAGCTTCAACTTTTCTAGTCTGTTTCTGCAAACAATCTGTAGCGCTGTTGACTCCTTTGAATATAATTCTTCAAATTTTTTCCTGATGTCGAACGCTGTTTCCTTATCACTTACGAATTCCAATTGTGTATTCGTGATGGCACTATATATATAATTTATGGCTTTCAATTCTTTTTCGACCCAGTCTTCTCCATCTGTTTCTTGTCTAGCTCTAGTAATGGTTATGTCACATTTTTTCATTTTTAGGTACATTAGAATAAGTTTCTTCCAGCTCCCATAGTCTTCGCCATCAAACGTGGGTATTGTTACGTCCGCCATTGTCTTTCTTGTTCTTAACACTTGAGCATAATTTAAAAAATTTACACCTTTGCAATCGTCTTCTCATGTATTCACTTAACCACGGGCTGCAACCATGTTAATTAAAATAGGTGGAAGAGAGATGAGCAATTGATAACATGAGACTTTGTAGGTGTAATGGAATATAGCTTTTTAATGTCACGCCTTCTCAGCTATCAACAACGTAATGCCAACAAAAGAATCCCAGCATTCCTTACGCTGCAGTTTTTAAATGCTATTGTTACAACAGATGGCGCTACATATAACATATATAAATGTACAATATCTCAACAGTCGTTTTTCCGTTTGTTTATTTCGTTTATTTGCAACATCTCGTTTTTTTGATAAAAAAAAACATGGCTGACCACCCTTTGTCGAAGCGGCGCCGGATTAGGACTCAAAATTGAGCTTGGGATTTAGATGAAGAGCTCGCAATTGCTAATTATATTGTTGGATTTCCATATTTAGGCAAAGATCAGGTAAAGTAAATCATGTCATTAAAAAAAAATCAAGTTGTTAAAACAGGTTTTGTAGTTGTAATCGTTGATGTATGCTATACTCAAGCAGACTGCCGTGGTTATAACAACCAACTCCCTCTGCAGTCAAATTTCCGAAATAAACCGTTTAAAATTGTAAAGCTTAAACCATTTGTTCACCGTTTTACCCACTTAAACGGTTTATTTTAAAACCGTTTTTTCAATCCGTTTCGAAGCGTGAAACCGGCTAATGATCGTAATAATCATTCAGGGAACGCGACCATCATTTCCGGGAACGTCGGAAAAAGGGAAAATAAATCAACATTAGTTTATTTATCATAACTTGTTTGTACGTAAATTCACATTATCGACCCTTTGCATCATAATCTGATTTGAACATACAGGCTCATAATACAAAAAATAAATTAAAGTTTTGTTTGTGAATTCACACCTTACACGATATCGCGACAAATACTAGTAAAAATCCATGTTTGAAAGTTTAAATATCTTGATCAAAAATGTTATCTAATTGAGAACTACATTTTGCTTTACTTTTTTAAAAGAAATAATAAATTAAATTAATTACATCATATTTTATACAATTTCAAAAAGCGTTACCGAAATGATTTTATTTACTCTCATTACTGTTAATTTATGCCATAACTGAAAAATAAACTGGTTTTTTGTGTGCCCCTTTTCAGAACCATTAGAAAAGACAAGGCACTATCTATGTAAATTATAAACTAATTTTTTAATGCAAGTTTATTTTTTTCGAAAACTGAAAACTGAAAATGGTCAACTCTTTGATTTTGAGCCACATATTTTAATGACACTTTTAAATCGATTTATGAGAGTTTTGATATAAATTATCATTTTGTACTTCGATTGCAGATTCATATTTCAAGAATAATATTACTTTAACTTAAAAACAACCTCATGCTTTAGCTTTAAGTACGGTACTCAAATATGTAAAGTAATATATTTTAGAGGTTCCATTTTTGATAAAAATTTAGATTTTCATAGTTATAATACAAGATTTATAAAAAATTTAAGAATAGTAAAATCAAAGAAAAATATAGGTAGAAATATGATTATAAATCACATGATTTCCATTTGGAATAGCTGGCCAGGTGGCCGAGAGGGCTAGGGCATAGGCTTTCTAGTTCTCGAGTCTGCCTGGGTGTGGGTTCGAATCCCACCATGGGCATGGATGTTTGTGTTTGTCCCGGGCTGCATACTGTTATAACTTGTGTAAAAGGCGCAAAATGACCTTAGTAGTCGACGCCAAAATTTCTAATCAACCAACCATTTGGAATAAACTTCCAGTATATTTAAAAAAGATAGATAATTATATGCATTTTAAATTATTAGCTAGATATATAGATAATATCAAATTTTTTAATATAGTATAAAAATTTTTAACATAGTTTTTTAGTATGTTTGAGTTTTCTTTTTTTTGTCTTTTCTGTTTTCATTTGTTGAATTTGTTTATGTATCAGGGGTCTCCTTTGTTAACGCTCAACTTTGTTTGATGTGCCCCTTTTTTCATTCTCGTGTTTAAAAATAAATGAATTAAATAAAAAAAAATTAAAAAAGCAGAAGCTTAAATTTAGATGATTTAGTATAAAAAATTTTAAAATTAATAATCAGTTTAATTACATATTTAATGTTACATATGTCAATTATAAGTAAATTAAATGAAGAAATATAATCTGATAATAGTTCATAATACTCATTTAGTTTGTTTATTTATATAACTATAAAGAATATATATATTTGAGTTTTCCAGAGGGAATTGTTCCGAAACATGAGGGCGATGCCCTGAGGTGGCAGGCGGCGGGCTCTGGATCCCGACATTGTAGATGTACATTCCAGTCATTTGGAGTCCTATTGTTTAATGAAGTGTTTATTGAAGTTTTTATTAAATTAAAAAAGTAGCTAAATTTATGATAGACAGGCGGATAAAGTGACTCAGGAAAACTGCAGTGAATCGGGCTTTAACACTCGCCGCGACTCCAGAGCTTGATACAGACACTGCTGTGGGAATCCGCTGTACATATGCAGACAAGAGTCAAAAAATAATGCCTCTATAAAGAGAACTGACAATCCGTTGAAATTAACTGTATACAAGAACAGATGAAGGTACGAGAATAAGACTCTCCATTGTAATCGTTGGTACCATCCTCGGAGTTGGAATAGCGATCCCATCGGCGGTTTCCTGAACGAATCGTCACAAGAGAATGATTTTCTTCTTTAATGCCAGATGTCTCTCTCTTAAGAATTAAAACGATCCACCTTAATGCCTACAATGAGTCTGATGTCAGATTTTGCACTGATGTCAACAAGTTTTGTTATATTTTCATGATTCTAAGCTCGTGAGGAGGGGGGGATAGGGAGTAGCGACAGATTAGGCCTACTACAGGTGTCCATGACTTCTGTTTCCATGAATGCCGACATTAGGGATATCACGACTTCAGGACAAATGAATTTTTTATTGCTCGAATTTTTTACTGCCCCCCCCCCCCCTTCATCTGTTCTTGCTGCATAATCATCATAAGTGACATGTTCCTAATGAAATTTATATTGCTTTCAAAATCTTTCAAAAACTTTCAACAGTAAATGTGTGGCATCTTGATTTCATATGAACTGTGTGGGAAATTCAGTAAGCTTAGGCGCCAGTGTCGCGTACTTGTGATAGTGCGCCCGTAGAAGTAGCTTTTCTGAGCGTGTAATACTCAGTTGGTCGACTGTGCTTTTCCGCTGTCCAATAACGACGCTCTTGAATTCGCGAGCGAAGTGGTGACCTTGAAGGCAAAATTGACGTCACTGAAAACACGCTCGCAAGTCGAACAGCACACCTCTACCCCTGATTTCACGATTTCATAGCGAATGAGCAGGTCTTTATCTATCATGTCGGCTATGGCATAATTTAAGTGTAAAATTCGCTAAAAATATAGCGGAAAATCTGCTAAGTTAGCAACACTGAGGTGAATTGAGGAAAGTAGCCATCTCGTTATGGCTAGGTGGGCTAGGCTAGCCTTTTTCCTGAACACGTTTGCTAGGCTATGCTAGCTCTGCCCATCTGTAGCCGGCTCGGTTTTTAAGCGAGCTTGGTCATATTCAAGATGGCTGCACCCACGGAAGCAAACGTTCATGAAACTATGATCGAAACACGAGTCATTGTCAACAGCCATGAATTTATTTTGCAACAGACAACAACGATGTGATATCTATGACTAAGTCAAGGAGAGATTGTAGTATTGAATATTTTCTTATTTCTGTATGACTAATAAAATGTTTAACTTTTATTTTGAGATAATTAACTGGTAGTTGATTTTATTATTGAATTATTGAACAATTAGAGCTTGCAACAGAAATTAATCAAAATAAAGCAGAAATTTTTTTATTCTTTCCCATTTTTTCAACCTTCTTTCCATCCCTTCATTGTTGCTCTTTGATTTCGATCTTTGATGGCTAGGCCCTAGTCTAGCAGTGGGCCTAGATCATTTAAATATGCTACAGCTAGATCGTAGCACATCACTTGACGGATAGGAGGCAATACCTCTTGCCATAGCGAGCTGGCTACCTTCCTGAATTCACCTCGTGTCGCAGTCGCGTAACACTCCCAATATTATAGTTATAGTGGGAAAGGCAATGATGTGAATAAAAGAACTACATTGGGCAAAGGCTACTACTAAGCCTAACTTCTAATAACCATGCTATTGGCAATGCTACATGTAGTACCAAATGTAATACATGGTCAGGTTATAGTTGGTAGAAGAGGACAGGGTATAGACTTCTTGTAGCCACTACAACAGCACATAAGGAAGATTGAGACTCTTATATGTTAAAGCTTCCGTCATCACATACAAACTTCGGTGATTATATGATGCTGCCATATAATGGCATTGTCCAAGCTAAGCAGTTTATTAGTAGAGATCTCTATAAGGAGAGAAGCGACAACTAAAATTTGGACGACATGTTTTGTCGGGATTGTTAATGCAGAAGTTTTTCCTTTGTACTTAAATTTTAATAGTTTAAAAATGACGTAAAATTTTTCAACGAAACTTTACAAGTAATTATATAAAACATCAAAGTTCAAGCTGGAAAATTTTCAGGTTTATATAATGCACCAATATAGAGTAAATAAGTGAAACGTTGCATCTTCTCTTGCTGTAGCGATGACTGAGTGTTTTTAATAATGAACCCATCATTGATGATTTTACTAAATTTAACACTGTAACTATTATAATAAAATTAAAAATAAATTATGAACCTTCAGGGCCTTTGCGGGCCTATAGAGCCTTTGTGGACCGTTAGAGCCTTTTCATTCATCGTGCAACTGCTACAGTAGAAATCAATTGTTTATTATACAGTACTAGCTGATATACCCGGCATTGCTTGGGCTCTTTTTTGATGAAAGTTTGCAATATCTGAATGGAAATATACAGTAAAAATTAACACATTAAAAAGTTTAGAATTAAAACGATAAAAATTCCTATAGAAAAACCGAAAAAAATCTTTTAAAATGTTCCTAATGGATGGTGTAACATTCACCCACCCCCACCAAAGGTAAGTATGGCACATATGCCTTCTAGGCAATACGTTGGAGTAAGCTCAGTTAAGAGTTCGGACCAATAAAGAGAACAAACCTGACTATGTGATATTGAAAGTCTGACTTACTTTATTTACTAATACGCAAAACATCCTTTCTAAACCAGAAAACTCATTTCTTAATTCAAAATCTAGGGGCTCCAAAAAAAACACTATACTAGTTACAAATCCACGGAGTATTCTCCGGTTTCATGGGCTGATTGGCACACGGGTTCGTACTAGATAGCGTGTAGTCTGCTTATGCGGGGCTGCCAGATACACTACTCATGGGGGCTGATACCCCACCTGCGGCCATAGGCTGTGACTTAGCACCCACATGCCTCTGAAACAAATATACCCGTCACAATACGAATACTTCCGCATAGCGTACCCTCCTCTTTATGGTCAAGAAAGGGGGAGGTACAGACACCCTTCTTGGCATTCACATGGAGAGTCTAACAGCAAAACCCAGGTGAGACGCACAGTTGGGTCCATCCAAACGAGATAGTCATCACACTCCTGCGTTCAAAATGACTACTATGCGATACAATTAGAATATCTTTCCCCTCTGGCTCCCGGAGACATAATCCATGCTATCTCGGAGCATAAAACCGGTGCCCAATCACCTTATCAATAAGACAAACTAGCAGACTTTGCAGGGTGTGTTGCCACGATGATGAAGCAATCCCAGCTGTCTCCACTAGCGACTCAGAAATTCTTTCGCCGGTTTCACCCAGTTACACCGTGAGGAGATAACACTAGCAAGGTTCAGCATTCACTTCCACAATCGGCGGGAGGACCGATGTAATTGTGACACAAATTGCATCTTTATGTGTTTGTCTGCCATTTCAATCTTCTTGCAGTGCAAAGAATAAACAAAGACACTCACCAGTAGTGCTGAAGTTCCTATGCTTACTTATCGGGCCGTCACTCATTAGCGATCATAACACTCCTGCCTCGTCGACATCATCGCTTCAGCCGCTGAACTCACTGCCCCGTTCGATTTGCACAATTACGTCTGCAGAGTCCAATGCTTAAAAAAACTCATAAAGCATGACTACTGTGAATCTTATTGAGATAAAGTCAAATAATGTTCATATATTGTACATATTTACGATTACTTCGCTCATATCCATCGTCCTTGTTCGAAAATCTATACGGTCTCCAAGCGCTCATAAATCATACGTCTTATATACAGAAAGATAATATTTATTATACTCCAAAAAAAAAAACGAACCCCATAACAAACAAAACATGCATGCTTATAACAAATCACAGTTTCTCGGAAAACATATTGACAACAATACTCCGTGGGAAGCTGAGGAAATCTTCAAGCAACAAAAATATCGTCAACAATTGACTCTCCCAACAGAGCATTGCATACGATTGTTCCTATGTTTTAAAACACATTTATTCACGCTACAATTCTCATTTATAAAAAAAAACACAACACACAAAATAACCCACTCAGACAGATCACATTCTGATACCAATCTGCTATGGCTTACGTAATCTTGTTAAAAAAAACAAAAGAAAATATTAGGAAATACAAATTACTAGAGTACAATTAGCACACCCCCCTCTTTTCTCTCTCTCCGCCAAACCCATGTGACTTCCAGCACCCCAGAACATCACAATGGCACTCTTAACAGTTCTCCCCGGTTCATGTTGGAATCTTATGTATAGCTGAGCAGGTTTACCATAGTGCCAGAGAAACAATGTGTGGAATAATGTGTATGGCTATGAAAGTGGCAGGAAATAGAACGAAAAGGAAACAATAGTTTGATCTAACGTTTTTCAGCCCTGGCTATGGCTGTATTTATTCTGTTTTGTGTGGCCTGATCTTTAAAAATTCATTTGTTTATCTAAAAATTCAACAATTCAAAATTCTCTTGTTGGGTGGCGATGGATGTACATGATCGTTTGTGCCTGTGTACTCTGCAATTCCAACAATTGATAAACTGTTAGGAAATAAAGAAATTAAACTGGAGCAAACTCCAAGCATCAGGTAAATAATATTAATTCTGCAACTTGGATTCGCATGGCTGTTCAAGTGTCTGTGATAGCCCAATTGATAGAGGTGTTGACCATGGCAGTCGAGGTTCTTGGTTCAAATCCAGGTCGTGAAAGTTTTTCTAATTGGTAAACTGCTGTGATTCAGACTCTGCTCTCGAGGTCTTGAAGCAAAACTGTGCATTCATCACTTGGTGTGATCTGGCAGTCGCAGTTTCTTCTGTTGACACATTTGCATCGACGACCACAGGGTCACTCACCACTTGTTTAGTTGAAGCCGTGTGCTGAAAAAATCGATACAGCATCGAGTGAAGGGGCTACTTTGTCTGCCACCTTTCCACTGTGTATCAATAGTCTGCTAACTCTCCATTATTTAAATTTACTGGTCATTTTTAAAGCTGTTCAATAAAATGTTAAATTCTAATAATTATCAATTCTAAGAAAAGCACAAAGAACAGGAATTATATGTATTGTTTAAATTTCCAATGCCTTCTCACTGATTCTCAGAGGAGGAAGACCCTTCCAACTATATGCTGACGACCATTACATGAAACTTTAAATTATGGTCAGAAAATTAGAAAGCCCAAAGAATATTATATTTTATAAGAGGGTGGTCCTCGATTTATGCATGTATGAGATGTCGCATTGTCATCATGGAAGATGTCATCATTCCCAAGAAAAACAACTTTCATTCTTATCTGTATATATAAAATTCTCGGTATGTCTGTCTGTCTGTCTGTTCGCTATGCATTTCAAAATGGCTAGACTAATCTTGATGAAATTTTTCATGGTAATTCCGATGGACCCTGGGAAGGTTTTAGGTAGGTCATGGTGGAGATATCGTGCTTCATGAATAGCACACTCTACAATTCGTTACCTCCCCCTCCCAAAAAGAGGTTAATATAGTTAATTATGTAGTGCCACACAAGTAAAAGTGTTATGTTTGTAGTGCAATACCAGTTAATGTGTTAACTATATAGTTCAACACCAGTTAATGTGTTAACTATATAGTTCAACACCAGTTAATGTGTTAACAAACTTTCAACCCCCCTTTCCCCCCTTTAGGGGTTGAATTTCCAAAAAACCCTTCTTAGTGCTCACTTACATTTTGTAAACAACTTCCGTGTAGGTTTCAATTTCTAGGTCTTATGGTTTGGGCTGTGTGATGATCACTCACTCAGTCACTAAAGTCTTCATTAAACAAAACAAATAACGACATCACAAATCTGATTCAGATAAAAAATAAAGATAGACTGTATTCACGTGTGAAAGACTTGCAGTTAAATTCTTCATTAAACAAAGGAAACGTCACAATGTTTTTTACGCTGGCAAAAATCCCATTGAGTTCCAGGTAAATTGAATTTTAAAAATTATCTACAATGGAAGAAAGAAAAAATAAAATCCTTTGATAGCGAGCACCTAGAAGCCAAGAGAAATATACTTGCCAAATTTCAAGTTTGTAGGCTTCATAGTTCTAGAGATTTCATGATGAATGAATGAATGAATGAATGAATGAGTGTATACATTTTTATATATAAGTATAGATTATGCAAAATATATCCATAATATCTCTGGTAGAAAATGTGCTTCAAGATAGAGGGTGTGATTACAAAAGAACTTTATTACATTAAAGCTATTCATAATATAGACACACCACATATGGGTTCTTAAAGAAAAACTCTTGAAGCTTATTGTGACACAGAAATATCCCCCTGTCGTGACATGGCGTGCATTAATGCGATAGTCGAATTCGTCCCAACCCTGCATTAACATGTCTCCATAAATCCCACGTATCGCTACCGTAATGCGTTCTTTCAGCTCGTCTAGGTCACGGGGAAGGGGTAGGATGAAGACCTTGTCCTTTACACACCCCCATAAAAAGAAATCACAAAGTGTGAGGTCAGAGCTCCATGGTGGCCACTTTGCAAGTTCCAGGTTATTGTTTGCTCGACCAATCAATCATCTGGTTATTGTTTAGTATCATCCTCAAGTTTCTTAATGCTATGTGTAACAATAGACTTCCACAGTTTTTCTTTAAAAATCCGTATGTGGTGTGTCTATAATCTGAATAGCTTTGATGTAATAAATTTTTAAAAGTGTGAAATTCTTTTGTAATCACCCTATATTACAACAACTTTTCGTTAAAGGCAAACAGAAACTTATAATTCCTTGAATTTATCTTTCAATTTACTTAAGTTGAAGATTGCGAAAACTTAAACATTACTTATTAATGTAAATTTAGTTATTAATTTACTAATTTTACTTTAATTTGAGTATTTTGTATTTGTACTTTGAAATGTAGGAGTTTATATTTGTATTTTAATGAGTATTTAAGGACTACTTTTTTAAGGAATTGTAAGGGTCCAGTTTACTTTACCTTAATTACCATAATCAATAAATTAGAAAACGACTGTGCCATCCGATTACTATCGGAATAATGTTAATTAAGTAATTACCAATTAATGTTTAAACCCAAACTGTGACAATTTCATCAAGTTTTTGAAAAAATAAAGTGGGATCTGTAGACCCGTCATAGTGACCAACCTCACTTGCCAAACCAAATGATGCTTCAGCCATCTTTCTTTCTCTTTTAAGATGTTATAATTTATTCGCCACTTAATATACCCTCCTAGGTCTTAAATTTAAAAAAATTTTCTGATTTAAGCAATTTTCAAAAATACAAAGAACATTAAATCACTTTATTTAATAACTTAAATATACTGTCGCACTGCGTCAATTTATGTAAGGGTCCGGTTTATTTTACCTTAATTACCATAATCAATAAATTAGAAAACCACTGCGCCATACACTATCAGAAAATATGTTGATTAACTAATTACCAATTAATGTTTAAACCCAATACCGAATCTTTAAATAGAATTCTTCCATCACAAGTTTGTGCCCAAAAGGGTTCAGTTAGAAAGAGGGACTCAATTTTAAGTTTAACAATAACAATAAAATTTATTCATATAAAAATAGAATGAGAACAAAACGAAGATTAAAATATGAGTTTGCACTACCAGCTTCACTAACTTGATTAGGTCAGTAAATATGAATCTGAACCATAATGTAATTAACGAAATGTAATCAATGAAATTTTATAAAAAGAAAACGCTATTCATGGCCAAAAGGGGAAAATTTTGATCATACATACTCTTTTGAGAAATCAAATGGTGTTCTTCTTTGGGAATTGGGCTTGCTGAGCAGCTGCAGGTGCTCTTAGGCTGGCAAAGAATTTTCGATCATGGTCGCGTCATTTTTGGAGAGAAAAATACTAACTGACTTTATGGGATAACTGTCATTAAAGTTGGGTCACAACTATAAGATATAACTTTAAAAAACCTCGGATGTGGAGCTAAATTAAAGTTATAACTTCTCACCATGAAATGTAATAAAAGAAAATAAAAATTTAAAACTAAACAAATTTTGATGTTCCCTTCATGATGGAAAGGGCATAATTGGAAAAAGCTGCTGGTGTTCTGGATGGTGCAAAATCTCAGAGAACACTGATTCACCAAAAATTACAAGTTCCCTCGTTCTAGATAGGGTTTGGAAATGAACCAATCAGCAATTGATTATGTCGTCAGAGTTCTGGAATTTTGAGGTTCAATCATGAGGTCAAAAATGAAGTTAAAAGCCCATTTCTGGACTCTTGAATAGGCGCCAATTTGTCTCACAGCCACCTGCAGGAGATTCACATCGTGCGGGTGTTGTTTGGGAGAGGGTCATTGATCTGCTTCCTGCTCCTCTTAATTGTTGTTGGGTTAAACTTTCTTCCTTAGATGTTTTAATCTCTTTCCCGCTGTTTGTCCTTTCTCTCCAAGCCGGCTCGCTTTCTATAAATAGTCGTAACTTATAGAGATTTTTAGCTGCCTAAATGGGGGTGTAAATTCCATAGTTCATCTCACCAGAACCTATCATAGATGTTCAGAGAGAAGAGGGAGAATGCTAAAAGCATTCCAAGCTCAGGAGGTAAACAAACTGGAAAAGAGAGGGAAACCTTCCTTCATAAAAAAGAGATTCTAAACTTTTAACAATCCAAATCTAGAATTTTAATAAAAGAGGGATAAATTCTCCTCTATAACTGGTCTATAGTTCAAAAATGTTCAAATAACCAGTCAAATCAAAGATGTTCAAATCAATAGTTGAAATAAACAAAAAATGAAAATAAATGTTCGGGATTCTATTGTCGTATGAAATTATTATGAATATAAAACTGGAATGTCACATTACCCTCTTTCTCTAAGAAATGGATTTCCTCTGAAACCATTTCTTCCCACTTCCTTGTTGTTTTCAGCTTGCTTCTGTCCGAGTGATTGTCGAAGAGCAGTATGATCACCTCTGGACCATGATAAAAACCATCTTATTGTATATAATAGTTAACATGTGATCTTTAAAATAATTATTCTACAATAGTAAATAAGTTTGTAATATAAACTACATAAGAGTGTTTAGGAAATAACCAAAGCTTAGGAACATTCATGAAACTTTAGGGCAACATAAACATTACTAAAAGATAGAATTCATAGTGAGCATAGTAAATATCAGATAGAAACACAAGTTTCATTTTAAGAATAGTAATATGAATAAGATTTTCAAAAGCATAAAATAAACTTCTTAATGACATGTTTCAGGTAGGATTAGAAAATAGCAATTATTATAAAAATCAATTTCATGTGTCACATGTAATCATAATGTATTAATGATAACGAGTAATATTCAAAGCTCAGGATATTATAGTAGTTGGAACTGGTTTAAGTCCATTGTTCAGAGTAGTTTAACTACACACAGTTCTTTCTTACTTTCCGCGAAAGTTCAACAAAATTGGTCCTTGAGATGTAATATTGACACTTTAAAACTGGCAACTTGGTCAATAAAAGAATGTGAAAACTTTATTTAATATTGACCTTCTGTTGCCTACATTAGGACTTTAAGTAGAATTTTTTGGAAATATTTCAGTAATAGGTAGTAACGTAAACAAGAATTTTAAATGCACTTGTCACAATTTTACATCACCATTTACTATCAGGTCCATCATCATTCACCTATATGTCACACACTATTTAATGAACTGTCTTTGGTTCACTTGTAACTTTTCCACTATTACCTTCTTACTGAGTTGGGAGGAAGAAAAGAAAGGATCAGTTCTGTCTTTGTGAGTTCTGTCTTTGTGAGTTCTTCTGTCTTTGTTCTGCTCTAACCAGTACCAAGTTATTTGGCTGGGGGTGGAACCAACTTGAAGTCAGTCTGGAGGGAATTTCTGTAGAATTGTGGTAACCAATCGAGGGTGTCGGGATGCCTGGAGATCCATCAAGCCTTGTAGTGTGGTGATCTCTTGGTGAATGCGCTCGATGATAAGTAGACGTCTGCTACAGACAGGCTGGAAAGAGTAAGATCTTTTCCCCCAAAATTTTATGGCCAAGCGTTCTACCAAGAATAGAGATATAACTTATACTACTAATTAACTACTTATGAAATGTGTTGTATTCAATATGTGGCAAGGGAATCCTAATTCGAATCAAACAAAAATGTTTTGTGTAATCATTGTACACATAAAACATCAAAAAATAACAATGGTAAAGAAATCTGTTATCCTCATAATGTTATTGGCTCAGATTCATGTAAGATCAATTAAAGCTCATTATAATGAATGTGTAATTGATGGGTCATGATATAGTCTCTGCGCCTTTATAATACCTTTCCAAGAGTCACAATACAAGTTGTGTGATTATTATAATGCATACTATCAATAAGAACTACTAGATTCATCAAAGGAATAAAAATGTTCCAAAAGATCCAATTCAAAGTCATGTTCAATGTCGCGTCTAACGAACTTTTTAATCTCCGTAAAATGTTCATTAGCCATAGTAAGTTTCAAACAAAATCCAATTCCTGTGATCAAATATATCAACAATAAGATCTCCAATATGCTCGACTAATTTCTATATATGAAATAGAAGAGTGTCTACTTCTAGAGACAATTGAGCTGAAAGCCAATTAATCACAACATACAAACACCAATATCACTGGCACAAAGAAAGTCTAATATCATAAACTCTTTCCCTAAGAACGTGATCAAATAAATCCTCCACTATTACATGAAAAAAATCGAATAACTAAGCTATCATTCATGGTAAGATTTCTGAATCTACAGACTAGACTTTTACTCATCCACAATCATAAAAACTTGTCAAGTAATCCTTTAGTGTATTCACTAGTCGATTCAGCTTAAAATAGTTTTTCTTATTTTAAATAGGTTTTTGGATTAATATTTCTAGTGTAAATACAAAATACATAGTTTTCTCTATACATATAAGTTTCCAGATTAGGAGAAAAAAATTCCAAAGTGACTACTACTCGCAAGCTTGTATACAACGTCAAATTGTGTTTAATGTCTATAACAAATGTGAATAACACAAAATAAAAATATTCATTCCCAATTGTCAAACATGGTTCAATAATATATGCAATGTGAATTAAAAGATATCTGAGAAATAGCTGTTATTAATAGTGTGGTTTTTAGCATTAAAGGTAATAATATAATAGATTTTGGAACAATGGCAGCTGTGGTTTTACTAGAATGAAAGAAAAGGGCGAGCTCATAGTTCTACCTGTTAATGAATGTAGACAAAAAAAATTTTTGAGCACACCTGGGCTCCATGTATGCAAGTAATTAAAGAATGGCTGAGCAACAATCAACCAAGAAGGACATTGGAATTTAATCCCTAGTCTTGTGTATAATATGATTTATTGGTCTTTAATTAAAAAATAATTGAAGAGAAAAAGGGGTTTCTTCAAAAAAAATAAGGCTTAAACGTTTCTTATGTTTTATTTAGTGTCAAAAATAAGGCTTAAACGTTTATATTAAGTCAATAGAGTGAAAGCAAATGTCAATTGAATAAACAGCCTAATAGAACTACTACTCAAGAGTGTTTTTATTTGTTGATAACTCTTGTTATATATCATAGCTTAATTATCATAAGAAATAAGAAATGGCTTGTCATTAAGCATCAAATTTAAGCAAAAAAATTTATTTTTTTTTCGTTATTATATAAAGATACCCAAGGAAAAAAAATTCTATGTCAAGTTGATATTATCTGGTTTAAATCACTATTGTATTTAATTTTTATAGTTTAAATTCGTTTGTTTTATATCAGATATATCTTTCCTAAAGTGGCTTTAAGAAAGTTTTTTACTGTTATTTTTAGCAGTAAAATTATAATTTCGTTTCCCAAAGCTAAAATCAAGTGAACAAGAACCTTCAGATACAAAATTATGCCCTGTTACTCCCACTAATTTTATTTCTGGTCTATTAACATTTTTTACTTTGTATCCATTAAAGTATTTGCATCAAGTAAAGTTACCTTAGATCCGCTATCAAGGAGAAATTTAATAGTGTATGGCCCTGCTTTCCCTATAACAATTAATTCTTTAGGTCCTGAGTTATTACTCATGAGTAATTGAGCAGCTTGGCTCTTTACTGTCCTCCCCCCTCGCCCATGCCAATGGATATTCGACCTCCATGTTCTCCCGTATTCTTCACCGCTGCAGACGGGTCCTCTTCTCCCCCTCCCCTCTTGTTTCGCCCCTTCCCAAGAAATGGACGTCCTTATTGTACCTGGGCTTTAGTTTCTCCCAGCTCTCTAACTTCCTGTCGTCCCTTGGCCTTTGAATATCTTTTTGTACTCCTACACCATCAGCCCGCATCCTGAACCCATCCGCCGCCGTCACCACCGACAAATATTCCCAATCCGGAGTTTTTCGCCTGAATTGTGCGTTTTGCGACAGATTCTATGTAGGATTATCTACCCGCAATTTTGCAGTACGATTCTAAGAACACATTGACTCATATAGAAAATGAGATCGTATTTCCCACTAGCAAACCACCTCGAAGATTCCGGACACGCTTTAAAGATGCAAGATGTTATGTCTGTCCTACATATCTGCAATAGGCCAGAAAAAACTGCTACCCTCGAAGCGATCGAAATATTCAAGGCCAAGAAGTCCTCCCCCCACCTGATTCTCAATTATCAAACAGACTTTAATGTATATGCAATACTTAACTCTTTATCTGATCTATTATGATCCCTTTTTTCTCGGTTTCTTTATTATGGTTTTTGTTTTCTTTTGCATTTTGTTATTTCTTGCCTGTTTATTTTTCTGTAAATCCTCTTGTCCTCAGACAACTGGATAAGTTCTCTTTTCGGTCCGCGTAAACGCGCACCATTCCTTTGTATATTTTCTTTTTGTATAATTTATAAAAATTAGCGTTTACACCCTTTTTATTCTATTGGCCATTATATTTCAAAATTCTGTGTTTTTTCTATTTATCCTGTTGGTCATTATTTCCTCTTTAATTCTTTTGTATCCTATTGGTTCATGCATATACCACTGTTCTGTATATATCCTTGACAAAGCCGGGAATAAATGGCGAAACTAGTTGGAACTCCTGATGTCCCTCTGTTATACTGTAAGGCCACCACCTGTTTAATCAATAGGAACAGTATTATGATCCACCCTTCTACCGACATTTTCTTGATTAATCACATAATTGCGAGCATGTTCCGATGTTCCGAGGCTGAAAAACAAATTAATTTCATAATTCGTGGTTATGCCAGTGTGACAGGCATGGGGTCCTGATTCTCGGAGCGAACGGGCTTATGTGATTTTAGCTCACAATATACACTACTCTTGCTCGCTTATTAGGGTAAAGTGACCAGTTTTCGGCCAGTTACCAGTTTTCAGTCACTTTTAATTTTCCCCGATAAATAATTCATTAAAGAAGCTAATAAGAAAATAAAGATATTATTTAAAGCTTTGGTGTAAGGGTTTTAATATTTTTTAATTGTTAAGTTCACTACTAGAGCATAGCAATGAACTAGGGTTAGCCAATTGTAAACTCGTTCTTTTCATCTGTGATCCACCTCATTGTTTTAGCTGAAGCAAGAGAGTTTGATTGCGGGTAAAGCAAATTGGTTTTGCCGTATTTACTTATTAATAACATATAACCTATTAACATTTGCTTTTTTTATTAAATTCAATATCATTCTTTTTTTCTTATATCGTTGTTTTTTTTTAAATAATAAAATCGGTGAAAATCATGCATTTTATATTGCATTGCGTTTAAACCTAATTTCGGCCATGTGCTGACTAGTTTTCAGCCAAGTGTTAACTATTTTTCGGCCGCATGTCAACCTATTTTCGGCCATGGCCGAAAATTGGTTTTGTTATAAATTAATGGTGCTTAAAGTTTAAATTATTGATGTTTAAATCTAAATGAATTTATGACTTGGACAGTGGTTAAACGAAGCAAGGAATCGCTTGTCTTTGGTTTCAGAATACGTTCCTAGAAAATATTGGATCTGAACGATCTCAAATGCTTATTATGGATGAACATAACTCTCCAATTATGTTGAACTAGCAGAGTTACCCGGCGTTGCCCGGGATAATTACACTTGAGGAGCGGGCTCGTCCTCGAGTGATTACAACGGATTCGGCTACGGAGGCGGCGAGTGCCTCGTCGTGTGATTCCTGGCTGTGCAGAGAAGCTTCGTTGGCGGAGAATGCTTGCGCTGCAAGTTGCTAGTCTCCTCAGCTTAAAAATTGTAATACGACGCCAATTTAAGTGCTGCCTCGGGTGCCGAGCCTGCTATACTTCTTGGTGAGTGTGTCATTTTCGGTATGCCATACGGCCGATATGGTCAGAAAATCTTTCCCTGAACTAAGTCGCCGTGTCTTACATTTTAATACGCACGTGTGTGGGTTTTGGCCCGGAGGCATACGGGCCTACTTCGGTAGCGACTTCGGCTTTGTCTTCATAAAATGCTAAGTGAAATGTGCTCTACCGTTAGTGTTTTATCAAGTTGTGTTAGGCCACTTTAATTAGCCTAAATTTCTTATCTGATGAATTTATGTCAGCATTTTCTTACGCTAATTTCATTTCACCTTTTCCCACAGGTTACTCTTGTGGCCGGTTATCGTCATTGTGAAAAGATCTTCACTTACTGTGTAAATTGTCTGTTATCTTTTCCAATTGTAATACTTTATTTTTAATGGACTTT
>JAHWFO010065613.1:84503-97143 GCA_023313115.1 Rhysida immarginata
GAGGTGCCCTTTTGGCTCCTCACTGTTTTCTTTTTTGACAATTTTATGGTATTATAATAAACTTTATTCTTTATTTACTTTAATCTTGTGTGCTGTTGCATGTTATTATTGTTCCACTGCGCTACTCCTAATTTAGCCATTAATACATGTGACAATATGTATGTTTTTTATATTTCATGCAATGTCACTCAAATTTCAGTGTTGTTGATGAAAAGCAATTGAAGGGGTCAGCGCAACAGTGGTAAAAGGTAAAGTATAAAGTAAAAAGATATCAATTAACATTATAAAGTTTGTTTTGAAGCCTCTATTGCTTTCTCTCCATAATTGAAAAACAAACAATTGAAAAATTTTAAGTTGCTTAGACCATTGTTGCGCTGACCTTCTCAATTTGTTAACTATTTTTTATTTATAATTTTTGTGTATTAAAAAATTAAAAAAAGATTGTACTTTCTATTAAAACGAAAGCTCAAGTCAACCTTTCGAGGAGAAATCAAGTTACTCTTTTTATTTTATTATAGAGGTTATTTTCTTGAATTTGGTTTTCGTGCTTTGTCACAGACAGTGCCACATGTCACTGCTTGTTTGGTATGATATTTTAATAAGAATTTGTATTTCGCTCATGCTCTAATTATATCTTAACTTTTTTTTTAAGTTGCTAAACTAACCTCATGGAATCTTTGTTTGCCTCACGTCTTTTGTGCGTAACAATCTACCTATATATATAAAGAAGGATGTTTGTTTGTTTTTGGGTTTGTTTGTGGGTTTGTTTGTTTGTTTTTTATGCAAATCTACAGTTTTATTCTGATCTTGATAAAATTTCGCATACATGAGGAAGGTCACTGTCTACCTCAGATTTCTAAAAAATAATAATTATTGATAAAAAATCGATATTCATGGTTACGGCAGAGCATATTAATGAGAAATATCTCATGACCAACAATGCAAGACAAAATTTTTGCAACAATATGTATCAACAATGGTATCAACACGCAATTCACAAACACTCTGCACGGACCAACAATATGTATCTCATGACCAACAATGCAAATAAAAGTTTGTGCAACAATAGGTATCAACAATGGTGTCAACACACAATGCACCAACTCTATGTAAGGATCAACAATATATGTCTCATGACCAACAATGCAAGGCAAAGTCTGTGGAATATAGAATTCAATGCATGGAATTCCTGTTATTCAGGCTTATTTTAGAAAAGAGAATTCTTAGTACTTAACAAGTTCTTGAAAATCTTTAAAAATGATCAGTAACTGGAGATAATGAGCTAGCAGACTATTGAGAATGAGTGGAAGACGATGGAGGAAGCACTCCGTGCTGTATTGAGCAAATGGAAAGTAAGTAAATAGAAGAATCCGCGACTGCTAGACTACACAAAGTGATGAATGGCCAATTTTTGCTTCAAGACATCGAAAAAAGAAAGGAAATTGCAACAACATCAAGTGTACATCTGAAGTAAGTTTACATGAGTAAAAAATTATTTAGGCTAGAAGGCATCCTTGGAGAGATCCATCCATTGTGAGTCTTTAAAAATTTTTTTTTCGGTAAATGAACCCGGTATATCACCTAGAATGGATTTTTTCAGTGAAGAGGTAAATTCCTGTCTTTCAGATTTTTCTTAGAATGGATAGTCCCTTCGCTCCATATTGTAGTGATTGAGTTATTATTTAACCAATTTGGAGGTTTAATTTAGGTTTTTGAGGTTGTTCTGTTTACCTACAATCGTAATTATCCCGGGTAACGCCGGGTCCTCTGCTAGTAGAAATATACAGTCAGCTACAAAAGTATTTAGCCACCTTGCCATGTTGTTTGAATGCAAGGTGGCTAAGTACTTTTGTTGCCGACTGTACATGACCATTTTGTGGTGTATGTCTCCATGTCATGTAGTATCTAAACACAGCCCTAATTTCTTATTTATACAGTATTTTTTTCAGAAACAAGTAGCCTATTTCTTAACAACAATATAACAATTATTTTTCATGTTAAAGTTAAGCCACTGCAGAAATCTGTGAAAAAGAAATTATAAAAGAAAGATCTGTGAGTATATTTTTTAATTGTACAGTTACTTTAAAATCTTACATAAAATCAGTACATTCTATGGTTATATATGATGTGCCTTAACGTTTTTTAAGGCTACAATTTTTTACTTTTATTGAAAATTGCTTTTTTGTTATATACCAATGGTTAGAAATTGAAATTTTCCATTTACAGATATAAAAATTGTAATTTTCATCTAAGGTTATATATCTTACAATGTCAGAAATATTAGAGAAAATATTTGATAATAAATAGGAATCAGATAACATATACTGTATCACTAAATTTATCACAAATACTCATGACTTGTGCACCCAGAAGATTATAACTTGGTATGTATTTACAATTAACAAATTTAAAATTATAAAAAGCCAAAAGATAGGAAATGACAGATGACGAAGAATAGAATATTCAAAAATTAACACATAATCTCATGTTACATAAAGTCAAAAAAAATTTCTCGAAAGTTTCCTATTCTGTTATCTTCTGGCCGAATCTGAAAACATTATACAAACATTTCTACAGCGTCCTAGTGAGCAGATTATTTCATTTTTTGCAACCCCGGATTGACATCCAACCAATCAAAACAAAGCATATGACGATATCACTTTCTTAAATAGATATTTAAATTGTCAAATTTCAAAAGTATCAATTATTAACACCTAAGCGAAAACCGGGATTTTCATTATACGAGGCGTTTCATCTAAAGTGAACTTTTAAAGAGCCAACTTCTAAAATACAAAACCGACAGAGTATTTTCAATAGAAGAATTATTCTAAGAAAAAATTCTGCGACCTGGGTTCGAACCAAGAACCTCGACTATCATGGCCGATGCCTCTACCAGTTGGGTAGAAAAATTAATACATCATGTTTGGAGGTCATCTCTAGTCTATATTCGTTTATTTAGTCGTAAAGTAAATGTTGATGTAATAAATGTTCAAACATATGACCTTCTTGGTCTATGCACATCTGGAAACAATATTGCAGGGACTTTTCTGAATGCAGTATCGTACCCACCTCCAACACATTGCACGCAGTTCGGATCCTAGACTGCGTATCCTCAGGTGTTGTTGATTGACTTCTGTGATTTTCTTTTTAAATTGATGAACAAATTCTGTTTTTTGACTTTTCTTTTAATCCAAGTGCCAAGCTTCTAAACGGTTGGCTCAATTGAAAAGCCACCAAGAATATAGCATTTCCTAAATGTTGCGTACAATCTGATAATGCTATTAAATATAGGGGTTTCCATTGCACATTTGGATGTTGAATACCATATTAGAAAATGGCATCGGTTATTTTGGAAATGGAATACAATAAATACGCCTCATATAAAAGTACAATAAGAAAGTATCTGTTAGATTTGTTCATTAGAAATTGACTATTGGTTCATTTTAGGTGAACCACCCTGAATAATAGATTCCTCTTTTTTGAAGGGAGGAGCCATACATAGTGTTTACAAATGATTGCAGCGATTGGATACATCGGAATGTGTTTGGCAGGATGGCGTCCAAGAAGTCATCATCCTACGATGGCAATTGAAATGTTGTGGGCCACCTCTTGAAGTGTCCACACTGTCGTTTGCAGCTATGTCACGAGTCAGTTTTCCAGACAAGTGCCTCCTCTCACAGTTTCTTCCGCAAACAAAAACAGGACATAAGTGGTGAACTTTGAGACCATTAGCAATAGAAATAAACCACAAATATATGCTTGTTTTATATACTATAATCAGCTCTATCAAACCACAATGAGAATAAGACACTGCCAGAAATCCAGAAATCCTCTGCAATCATAAACACAATCAACTTAATTATATTTTAGATTCAAGAGATTCCTCACTTGAGGACGGCAGTGGAAGAGAATGAAATGGATGCATGAGAAGCCCCCAGTGGGTTCCTCCATCAATTACTAATTGTCGCATCCGATTTTGATCGTAAGCAGACTTGGGAAATCTTCTTTTGCTGCGACAGAACATATGATGACTGAGATTTTTTTGCGCTGCAACCACTCTATTAATTTCATCACGCTTCTCTTGCGCAGCTAATCTCAGGGTTTGTTGAGAGGAGAAGGCAGATAAGTTTTCAGTCCACTCAATTGGTGTTAATAAACTCTGTAATTCTTCTTCTAAAGAGAAAGTATTAAAATCGTCCGAGGATGTTTCTTCGATTGTAGAAATGAGAGGATTTAAACGTTCAGAAGAGTTCAGAGAAGATGGATCTGGTTGCTGACGATTTTCTTGTTTTGTAAGCTTCTTTTGAACAAATGATATTTCAGCTATCCATTCACTACATGCAACAAGAATAGTATCTTGATCAGGTGTATCTACGTGTAAAGGAAATAGCCCGAATTCCAATCTCGAAATAGTATATGATATTTGTGGAAAATGAAGGGGTAAAGACTGTAGACAGACAGCAGCATCCATGGACCATACGATTAACACCTGAAAAAAAAATTATATTAATTTCGATAGTATACTTGATCTTTTTAACGATATAAATAAAGAAAGGTTTTATCACTCTGCTAACCAGCTTGTTTCAAATCCCGCTTGGGGTATGTATAGTTGTGTCTGTCCTTTATTTTAAAATACCCGTACTGGGCTTTGTTCTGTTGAGGGATAACCCGAGAATTGTTTAGAGTATTAGAGTAGCATGCGAATATAATTTTAAAGTATAATAAACAGAGGGCAAAAATCCCAAGGAAGAAATGAAAATGACTTAAATATAAATAAATGGAGAATGATCCAATGAATAAAATGCAAACAATGAAGAAAGAAATGAGAATTTGAATTTAGCGTTGAAAAGACACAAAGAATAATCATAGAGGATGATAAAAGAATGATTGCTTAATTCGAAAAAATGCTAGAATTATCAAGTAAATTTTGTATAATCCGTTTGTCGAGAAAGTAACTATAAATCTGAAGTCCACGAGTAGTTGTGTAGTGATATGGTCTGTCTGACATAATATGAGAAGAAGCAAAATAAAGAGGTTCCCCTCAGATAAATTATTTCTCAGATACACTATCTACCCAAAAGTGACCAGACACTTCCGATATTAGACTTTTTGTTGAATATCTAGAAAAATACTTGACGAATTATCCTGAAAATTCAAGGGTTTAACGTGCATGTTAAAACCTCATATATTTCAGCGTAGGTTTTGTCCCAAAGGCAAATAGGGGACCAGCAACAAATTGAACAAATAAAAATGTTTGGGATCACTCTGTAAAAAAAAAAAATGCTAGAAATGCTTTGTAGCTGTGGCCTATGATTATCAGGCCTCTTTTACTTATCTCTTTTATTTATATGAAAATAGCACTTAGAGTCATGGAGATATAAAGGTTTCTTTTAAAAATAAAGTTTTCGTAAGTTTTTTGTTTCTAACATGCAGGGTGTGCTGTACTAAATGTGGTGGATGAGGGTAGCATAATTCCAAGTGGCTTATCCCTAACGAGGCTTTTCTCGAAGGGGGTAAATGCAGAGATATGCGAAGAAAGGTATTCAGTAGAGGAGCAGAGCGGGTACATCAAGATGTTTTAAAAGAATACTTTATTGCAAGCAGAGCGGGGTACATCAAAACTATGTTTAAAAAGTAGCGGAGCGGTGTACATAAAGAAAATGTACGAGACAAAAAATGGCAGAGAAGCAATTCCGACTTTATTCAAAAGGAATAACAAGAAAAACCAACAAGAACACAGTTGCACTATGGCAACAATAAGCAAAGCTAGCAGTTGCATTGTTACACGATAAGAATGTCAAATCAAGAGCTTGCGGTATCAACACAGGGTTTTCAACCCATTTCAATGCCATTTTCAGGAAACCTGCCCAACGCCTTGCAATCAGAATTTAAAAGTATTAAATATTTGATGAAATATGCGCATGTGCAAGCGTTACCAAAACGCCTATTGCTAAATTTATTAGCCAAATGTATAGAGCTACTCTTAGAAAAAGACCAAGCACATAGTGAGAAAATTCAGAAAGATATCGTTGAGAGAATGAGTTGAATTTCAGTTGCTCTAACAAAATAAACAAAACGAAAAAAGGGTTTCCTAATAAATTTTTTTATTGGACCGGACATCGGTATGTCCTTCTCTTTATGCTGATATAAAGACATATTGACTAAATATTGACTTTATATAGGCATCATATCAGCATAAGAAGAAGAAGTATATAATGATGTCCAGTCCAAAAATAAAGATTTGGAGAAAGCCCCTTATTGATTTGCTTATTTTTGATAGCAACTAAAATTCAACTCATTCTATCAACAATATCTTCCTAAATTTTCATGATATTTGCTTGGACTTTTTTTTTAAAGTAGCTCTATACACTGAACAACCAATTTCTTAGAGACATCCTACTAATAGCGTGTTGCGCCTCCTTTAGTGGCGAGAACTGCCTGGATACGTGCTGGCATGAATTCTACAATGTGTTGAAACTGTTTGGGAGAAAAAGCAGCCCAGGCTGACATTACAGCATCCCGTAATTGGTGCAGGTTGAACGTTTCTGTGGGCAAGCATCGGATGGTTGTCTTCACTTCATTCCAAAAATGCTCAATCGGGTGTAGATCGGGCGACCGAGCTGGCCACTGAAGAAAGTGGCAGTCCGCGTCATGTTCCTTGCACCAGTCGAAAATCGTTCGAGCATAGTGAGAAGGAGCATTGTCCTTCTAAAACTGTCCATCACCACCAGGGAACACAGTCATTATTAACGGGTGCACATAAGCAGCAACAATGTTCAGATTGTGTGTCGCATTCAGGGATGTGTCTACGGATATCAAAGGACCCAGTGTATCCCAAGAGAAGACACCCTAGACCAGCATTCCTTCTCCATCCGCCTGTACGGTTGTCTGTTGACAGGATGGGTCCATGGCGTAGTGCTGTCTGTGCCAGACGTGCAGTCTGCCATCTGCATGAAGTAGGAACCGCGATTCTTCGGACCAGGCGACCTTCTTCCACCCATCTGGTGTCCAGTGGTGATGCCTGTGTGCCCATAGCAGGCGCGCTTTCCTATTTTGCGGTGACAGCGACAGTACCCTTAATGGCCGCCTGTTGTTAAACCTAGCTTGGTGCAAGATGCACCTCACTGTGTGCTCCGAAATGGGTTGGGAGGCTCCCTCATTGAACTGTGGTGCAATTTCTTGGGCTGTTCCCATCCTGTTGCTGTGGGTGATTCGTGCCAGTCGCCATTGGCCTTGTTCATCCACTGCCCCGTTTCGTCTTGAGTTGTGTTGGTTGGAGGTTGTTTCTTGGCATAACTGCCATTCATGAAATACCCTTGACACTGTTGCATGGGAAAACCCGAGGAGGTGCATGGTTTGCGAAATGCTAAACTGCGCCAGTCGAGCTCCAACAATCATGTCTCATTCAAAGTCGGTCAAAATCCTTGGATTTGCCCATATTCAGTCTACTTCTGCTGCTGACTGCAACTTGTGATCCAATGCATCCCTTTTATACACTGCTTCAGCCTGTTCCATTGTTTGGTTGTCACTGGGAGGCTGATCCATTTTCCGTAAGAGGTGTCTGTAATAAATTGGCCGTTCAGTGTAGATTTGCTTAATACATAATGCAAAAGACTTTCTGGTAACGCTTGCACATGCGTCGCGAAACATTGCTTATTAAAAATGCTCGTATTTCATCAAATATTTAATATTTTCATATTCTGATTGCAGTGTGTTGTCTCTACTGTAGTTTGTCATGTTTCCTAAAAATGGCTTTGCATTGGGTTGAAACCTTGCATGTTATAAACCAAAAAATTAAGAAAACATTTCGATTTTTTTAAAAGAAATTTTTATATCTCAATGAATATAGTGCTATTTTCATATAAATGAACCCAACTAAGTTAAAGAAGCCTCTTAAACAGTCATCCTAGACATTATTTTTTTGGTTCAGTTTGTTATTGGTTCCTTATTTGCCTTCGGGACAAAAATCTATGCTTAACTATATGAGGTTTTACATTTTCTTTACACCCCTGAAGTTTCAGAATAATTCGTCAAGTATTTTCGCTAGATATTCGACAAAACGTCTAAAATTGAAAGTATCAGATTACTTTTGTGTAGAAAGTGTATACTTGCAGCCTACTTTCGAATTTGTTTTTAATTATTGTAGGTTTTCTTGCTTGATTTTTATCAAGTTATCGTTAATTAAATTCAAAACAGTTTTATTACTTGTTGTTTTGGAGAAACCTAACTCGAACAAAGGCCGGATGCTAACCACCAGAGGCGGACCCAAGAATGAGCAGCAGCCTATAGGATTCGATAGTAGGGAAGGGAAAAATTACGTGTTCACGAGGGAATTAATTACTGGATTTGGGAATTTACTTATTATGAAATAATTGCCTAGGATTGTTGCTTTCGGCAAATTTTGCATACGTGAGGTTTTGTAAATTCGGTGTTGACAGGCGTTTATGTATTGAGTGTGGAATGACCCTAGTGGTAGAACGAACAATAGTACAGAAATACTGGTAACCAGTTCTTAACTGCAACAAATTAAATTTATTCCAAACACGTTTCGGCTTAAATATGTGAGCTACAACGGAAAGCGTAGAAATACCAGCTTATATAAGGGAGCCGGCCCCTTCTGTCATCTCATTGATGGGAGTATGACCACCAGTGATTCAACAATGCAGAGAAATGGATCGCTGTACAAAATTTTGAAAGGCGATGATTCATAGATAAGATGATTAAGGAAAATATCGAGGTTGTGGACCAGACTAATAGGACCAAAATGTAAACATTGAATAAATTTTAAACAAAAGACAAGTAATAAAGAATCAAATCGCTAGATATGATTTCAGGAATTGTCTATTTAGCTTTCTATGACGATTATCTGTAATTTTGTTCAGGCGTTTCTCTATTCCTTTTTATAATGGGCCCATTTCAATGTTGATGAGTGTGTTTCCATCTAGGCTTTTCGCTGGTTGTTTTCCATCTCATCTTCGTTTTGCCAAACTGGTGCTTTTCACTTACAATATGTCCGGCGTAGTTCGATTTGTTTGAGTTGGACTTGGTAGCGGCCGTGTGTTCCTTACATTTCTCGGTGAAAGAGCGTTTTGTGCGTCCCAAATAGTACATATCACATATTTTGCAGTTTAACTTGTATATGCCGGCTCTCTCTTATATGTTCTGTTCTTATTTAATGTTTGTCGTGTAGTGCACTTTGTTTTATAGGCTATCTGGATTTTTTTTGTTTTTTAGGATAGTGGTAACCCGTTGAACTTACATTCCAAAGAATGTAAACTTGCTCTATGTGCGATTGAATGTGAACTTGCTCTATAGGATTATGGCTCTATATGTCATTGAATATATGGCGCAAGTTTTTGTTCTTTGAGATTCTTTGATGACGCATGAATGATATAGGCTGCAGTTGTTTGTTGCTGGTAGGTTTTGAATGACAGTTGTTGGGCATCTGGTTTTCTGATGACAGTGACGTCCAAATAATTTAGCATATTGTTCTCATCTTTCATGGTAATTGACATTTTCTGGTGGGCTATGTTGAAGTCATCTAATATTATGCTGGCTTCCGTGATAGCCCTATATTCAATGACATATAATGACACATAAAGCCATAACTCCACCTATCGAAGATGAAAACCGAAGAGAAGAAATGCAAATAATTAATGAAATAGCCAGGATAAATGGATTCAAAAGAGAGAAGTTCAACAACAAACAACAAACAGACGGTAAAAAAGAAAATTCGCATTCTTTGGGAAGGAAGTTCAACAGGTTACCAATATCCTAAGTAAGAAAACAAAGAACCTACAAAAGAAGAAGCACAGCAGGACTTATACGAGCTGGCCTATACATGCTAAAGTGCAAAAGTGTGTTATGTACTATTTGGGACACAAACGCTCTTTCACCTAGTGATATCAGGAACACACAGGCGCTATCAAGTTCAACATAAGCAAACCAAACTATGCCGAACATATGGTAGGTAAGAAGCATCAGTTTGGCAAAATCGAAGATGTGATGGAAAACATAGAAATAGAGCAAGGAAAAAGCCCAGAAGGTAACAGACTCATCAAAATCCACATCAGCAATGAAATGGCTGCATTATTAAAAGGAAAAGAAGAACATGAACAAAATCAAAGAAATCGTCTTAGAAAGCTAAACACACAATTACTGATATCCAATCCACTGGTTTGATATTCTTTATTACTTTGCTTTTGTTTACAATTTATACAATTTTCCTATTAGTCCGACTCATGACCTCGTTATTCTGAGACTCTGAGCGCGATGCCGGAAACTGTGGACAATGATTAACCAAACAATCAAGGAGAACACACTATTCCACAATAAGACAATAAGACTATTTTATTTTGCTTATGTAAATTTAGGAGGCAATGCCACCTTCATCAGCATGATACACAAAATCTGATCATACAGAAAATTATGATATGATAAAGAAATAGGACTCAGTCCTGCCTTTATAGTAAGAAATTGTACAATCGGGTAATTTTTTAGGTGAACAATATGGTTAATTTTACATATTTTAACTGAAAAATGAATTTTATATTCGTTCCAGCTAATTCCAGTTGGCGACAATCATCAGGCCTGCGTCACTGTTAAGAAGTTTACACTGTTCCTCGTTGGCGAATTCCATGGATACCAGGAAGTTTAACAACTTGGGTTTTTTTGTCCAGTGGAGAATATTAAAATCTTTCTGGTCATAATTATGCCTGTGGTCGATAAAAAGGACAATAAGTGGATCCTGGTGTTGTCTTTTAATTTACAGTTAAACAGAAGTATAAAAAGGCTCGCAAAAGATTTTGGTTTCATAGTAGCCTACAAAAGTGAGAATTCCCTTAAAAAACTCTTAGGTGTCATGAATTCGATCGAACATGGCTGGTAAACCATGAGCAAAATCTTCGTGGAGTCGGTCGCGCATGGCCAGGAAGCCTCAAGCTGCCATTAAAAACCCAAGGCGCCGACAGCAAGCAGAGAAAGACAAGAGGTGCCGGGCACCTCTGATACTAATAGAGCAACCAGGTACAGCAGAAAACAAGAAGCTGCTCTCATTGGCCTTGCATATTCCCATGCTAATAGGCTAATTAAAGGGGGATATAAGCAAGGTGATGAGAGCAAATCTTCAGAGAATGTTGAGAGACAAAACCATTCAACTCATCCGGATTCCAGCAGAGATGCCATGAATTATCAAAGCTGACCAGCTGATATGCAGAGACAGTCAGGTGCAAAAGGACGCACAGATACGAGGAAGGGAATTTGGACCTAGGCAGAAGGCAAGGTAGATAATTTAAGAACTTTAAAATTTCGTAATTATCTTAGGCCGGTTGATTGGTCGCGGCCTTCACGGTACCAGAAGAAGGAGTTTGCTGCTGTACCTCATCAAGATTCGGCACCATGAAATCCTCGCAGTGTTTCCTCACGTTCCCGTCAAAACGAGTGTCGGCCACGGGCACAGATTAAGCCACAAAGCCCATCGATCACCCGACAGACATCTTTCCAGTCTCTCTCAAAGCAAGAAGCAAAGACGTCTCCACAGGCTCACTCATAGGCAAGTAATTGTGTCACAGCCAGTTCGTCGTGTGAAGGTGATGATAGCCAAAACACAAATCCTAGTTTTGCAAACACCAAAGTTTAGTTAACAGCCAGCCCTGTTATAATGTCTCCAACCTCAGTCACTACCCTATCTATTGACACCCATACTTCTCTTCGAGCAGGACCAGCATCTGGCAAGGCGACCCAGGAAAGAATTGCAAGCATCGGTTCCTCATATGAGATCTCGCTTTGTGCGCCGTGCTTGGCTGCTTCAACGATGGCGTCTGGTATCGTTGTTTGAGAACTATTATTATTAGAATTAAGAACTGTCATTTAGATTTCCTCTCACTCGAACTTTTCCAACTTTCTCCATTGCCAAAATAATTTTACTTATCCAATACGCTACTATTTCTTACATTAGAACGATACTGTTCATTGACTTACTGTAAGTGGTTGCTGCCTTCCCTGGTGGTATCCATACAAATACTTCAAGCTACAAAGGTTACTTACCTGGCCCAAGACTGTTCAATGAAGTGGAGCCCTCGCCCATCCACGGATATGTCGTTATGCATTCTTACTTACCTTTTGAACATAATACTTGTAAGAAAAGGATTTTATCTTATGCTCCACATTGATTATGGGAGCAAGCTTTGTTTTGTCAAATTCTTTATTTTACACAAATTAAATTGATTCCTTAAATCAATGCCCGATTCCTCATTATCTCCTGCACAGCTTTTATCCTCTGGGTTGGAGTGATTCAGAGAAATCTACATGGAGGTGAGGCGTTAAGTTAAAGGTATCAAGAGAACTTGATCGGGCAGTGATGTGGGAAAATTTCATCGGTAAGCGTCTTACACCAAACATTGATGAGCGGTTCAGATGGACTCCTGTGTGAGCATCAGAAGCTTTGGAGGATGAAGAGAGTCCGAAAAAAGAAGTTCATCAATAAATGTAAAACAGTAATATTAGGAACTTTTTGGGGGCAGTATATAGCTCAAACCCAGATAAAAATTTAGTCCCAGCATGTCGATTAGAGTGATTTACGAGCAACCCGCGACAACAGCTAAAATTAAAAGAAGCTATTGTACAAAAATTGTTCGGAAAT
>JAHWFO010065613.1:97153-122975 GCA_023313115.1 Rhysida immarginata
TTACCCACGTAATCGCATGCGTGTATATGCTCCATTTGAGCAATTTCAAGTGGACTTGGTCGATCTAACCAGTCTGTCAAAACAGAACGATGGTTATAAATTTCTGCTTACCTGCATCGATGTTTTCTCGCGCGAGGTGTGGGTCATTCCCCTAAAATCTTCAGAAAGCCTTTTAAAAAATTTTCACAGTTGGTAGCGTTCCTGCAAAAGTGAACAGCGATAAAGGGAAGGAGTTTTTAAACAAACACGTTCAAGACTATTTCAAAGAACTCAACATCGATTTCTTCGCCACAGAATCAAGTTTGAAAGCTATTGCGATTGAACAATGTTTAAGTTTTTTACAATTACCAACAAACACAGATATATCGATGTCTTTTCACACCAGCTGATGTCAATGAACGAAATGCCCCAGCTATTATACATCAGCACCACAAACAAATGCGAGGTTGCAAATTGGAGATTACATACGTATTTCGAAAGTGAAAAACATATTTGATAAAGGCTATAGAGGTTCAAAAATCATTTATAGAAAACCTGTTGTGTATAAAATTAAAGATTACGACGGCAGCGAGATCTCAGGTCTATTCTACGATCAGGAATTACAAAAGGTGAAAAAGCCTGAAGTTTTTAGCATTGAAAAGATTATTCGCTGGCGCAAGAGGCGCTTGTTTCGCGAAGATTTTATGAAATGGCCAGGTTACCCTGACAGCATGAACAGCTGGGTTCAAGAGGCAGATCTTTTAAATCCTTGACAAGTGGCGATCGACAACAGTTGAGTCCGAGTACAACCATCATGTATGAAGACACTAATTTTTATGTTACGTTACCATCAACCCCACCTACTGGTGAACAAATTCATAACAATAAAACAGCTCATTTTATAACGTTTCCAAGGGCGATGGGAGGATGGTTTAACGGAAACACATTTCCCGGCCCTCTTCAAGAACATTACGGCTGTATACAACACTTTCGAAATAGGTTTTAAAGATGATCTCATAAATGAAGAAGTCGATTTCAATATTGTTTCGCCAGTAAGAATTCCGACACTCCAGTCTTTCATAATCGAAGTTGAATTGGTCTTAGAAGCCCATTTGAAAGATGTTCTCTTTTACCTTAAAACTTCTTTAAACCAAAACGTCACCATGAGTTTGCCTCTGAATGTAGGGATTCGATTTAACACTCCTGAATTCTGTAAAGCGTTCAATGTTTCACCAAATACATTCTACGAGGAATGTTTCTCTCTAACTCGGGATAACAACTTGCCATTTAAATGTCTGATTTTTCTGTTACGTTAAGGTATCCCAAGTCGGCACCCCTGTACCAAAAAATTGTTGAATTTAAGAGTACCAAATTGCAAAGTAGGGTGCAGCTACTGATTTTCTAAAAGATAGTTTTAGAACAGCAGTTATCGAGACAAAGATGGTTAATGATTTTGTATTGTTTACGGGGTCCCCAACACGGTTCATTGAATTCCCAGCAGCTGTCAACATTGGATTTATACCTGATAGGTTTCTGAACAAGAAATTGAAAACACCTATTACTATGCCTTTATAAGATTCATTATTTTACACACGTTGTATTGTATAGTGTTATACAGTTATAGTTTTATAACGTTCATTTTACAATAGTTTATTAATGTTTAGATATATAATCGATTTTCATCCTTTCGGACATCATCAGTATTTCCAGTTGAAATGTTTAAATGTCTTACAATGGTATTCTTTTTAAATGTTGAACAATACTTCTTCTATTCATTGTTTTTTGGTTATATTGTTGTTATTATTTGGTTATAGTATTATTTGGTTATAGTATTATATAGAAGAAGTTAAAATTAACACAGCACATGCAAAGACTCTGCAAACCACTAACGCGTTTTACTGTATCGGGCGTGTTGAAATGAGGCCAGTGAGTATTGCTACTGGAACTAGAAATCACGTCATACAGAACTTAATTACTGGTCAGTTTCGTGCATAATTTTAGCTAACATACATGATTTTTATCGAAAACTCCCAAATGCCTGTTTTTACAGGTTCATGCAACCTTATTGCCAAACGTTTATGATGATTTTTGCATTTACAACGTGTGAAGCCCAAAATGGTTCTTTTACTTTGCACCCATTCAACTTTCAACATGTAAATCTATCTTTCTTCTCCCTCTCATTGAATACTCATGCAATTCCTCTAACCCCTCTGATGCCGAATTTTCCTTCTGGGGCATACCTGAGAGAGTTTGTTCATTCCATGAAGGCACTGGGGATTTGGAAAGAAGACAGAGATGTAGACATCAACCAGTTCGATTATGGTTCTGGTTGCACATTTCTGGCCTTTGATCTTTCAGGGGACATTAATTATTATACAGATAGATATAATCTTATACGTAACGGTACGTTAAGTGTCGAAGTTCAGTTTTCCAAGCGTTTAGCTAATTCGGTGAACCTGATTGCTTATTGTCAATATCAGAATCTCCTGGAAATCAATAAAGACAGAACCATGAGCTTCAATTTCACGAATTAATTTCGATGGATACGCAAGAGCTATGGAGGGCCTCGAGAGAGATCCATTCACGTGTACTATGGCAAGAGGTGTTTTCCCAGCGGATTTGGTGCTTCAACTCAAACCTATTCACCCATCTTACTCATTGCTAATACGGATGATTCCAGTAATCTAGGCTCACAATGGGTAGCTTTTTTTATACCATCCAGCAAACAAGCATACATCTTTGATTCTTTCGGAATGTTTCCTCAACCACAATTTCAACCATTCATGTTTATGCATGCGGAAAAATGGATCTACAACACGAGAATAGTGCAACATCAGGTAGCTGACACCTGCGGTCATCACTGTCTACATTACCTGAAATTAGCAGCTAGGGGTTATTCTATGACAGACATCTTGAACAACACTTATACAAATGAATTATTTTAAATGACTTACTCGTGAAATGTGAAATCATTCAAGACGAATATACTAGAAACTCTGAATTTAATACCTGTCAAAAGTCCAAGTGGAACAAATATTACAAACCTTTAAATTACTCTGTTTAATTATTCTAATTATTATTATCTGTTTTATTCAATTTCTGTATATTCATTTGTTCAAATAAACTTTTCGTATTCAGATTGAATTTGTGTTTGTTTGTGGTTACTTTTAATCTCTTATAAATAAATAAATAAATAAATTACACAATCAATGGTTTTCATGTATTTAATTACATTTTTATTCAACTTTTATAAACATTAAAATAAATTTTATCATTGCAATGCAAACTAATTTTTAACGTTAAATTGTTTTTTATCATAATGCAGCCAAGCGAGCTTTGATGTGTCAGACGCATCTGCAGGTCGATACACAGGATTCACGATTAATTCTTCAGGGATTTTGATATGATATATCACATTGGTAAACAGAGCTCACCCGGGTAGGGGCTTCTTCAGGTCGGGGATGGGTGATAATACGTCTTGTATTAAACTAATAATGTTCGATCCTCGTATTGATTTCCCGACGAATGACACAGTTTTTTTTTTATTCCACGTGATAACATCAGATCTCTTTCGAAGTGTCTCGATGAAGCGTGTACATGGGGAGTTCTGTTCAACAGGCAAACTCGCTACGTTTCCTGGTCGTCTGACCTCGCCATAGGCCTCGTCGGGAGCACTAACCATTGCGATATCGTCATCATCATGGATTTTTTCTTTTAAACCTGTAGCCGTACGAAAATAGATGGTTGTTGATAGCCGTGTGAATAGACGTGTTTTTGTGGATACAGATAAGTAGGTGTTTCTTGAAGGAATTGCGGTGACGGTGTTTGGGGCATTAAAGGCTGGTTTGAAGGTGTTTGAGGTTCGGTTTGGGTTGAAAGACTTGTTTGTTTCGAATGGGCTTCACGGCGCTTCACTCTTAGATATTTTTGAAGTGTATTTATACAAAGATCCATTTTATAATGCACATTCAAATTTGATGTTTTTAAAATCTCGTTGACTTGAGAATCCAGTTGTTTATTACGTTTTTTTTCAACATCATTAACCACACTCGGTTCAGCCTTAAGTTGGGTATGTTCTGCAGGACGCGATGATATTGGGACGCTCTGGAGCGTAGCATGAAGGAACCTATGATATTCGTCAGCAGATAGTAAGACGTACTTTTGCATGTGCTTAACTAATTAATTTATTCAAAATAGGTGCAGCCACGCTTCCTAGCAAAACTGGTAGCAGGTATCCGTTTTCTCGTTGGTTCAGATACGTTTTCTTGGCCCTTAATGAAATTTTTTTATGGGCTAAACCTTTTATTTTCCACAAACGCTGTTTAATGGGTGGTGTCCAGTCAACTCTATGGAGTAAAATGTTACGACAGATCTCACACAGTGATTTAACTTGATTAAGAGTTGCATGCTGCATTAATACTTTCCTATGCTGAGGAGTCGAATGTTTCAAAGCTCCTAGAAGATGATGATGTTTCACAACCAGAGGAATCATTGTTGTATCACCACCCTATTCTGTCAATTTAATAAAGATGTTCAGCATCTTTAAAAACGTGTTTTACCCGCATAGACCATGATAGGTTTTTCGTGGGGGAAAATCTTACTATGCAATCTCAGAACATTGGGGCAACTCTGAGTTAAATCAAGTAGTAAATAACTATGCGGCTTCTGAGTGGCATCTTTAAAGACCTTGATGAATAAACAGTCGTAACCTGTTTGCGATACCAAGGTGCGAATCTGTCATACGTCTCTAGGTGACTTTAGCAGAAAGATGAACTCAGTATTTAAACTTATTGTACGGATGATTTTTGAATGAGCAAAGAGGTTCTGAGTTATTAACAACACAGAGAAGTTAAGATGATGACTGCATTGCGTGTAGATTTTCTCAACAATTTCATTATTTTTCACTTCAGTCGTCTAAAATCAGTAAAGTCTGTTCAGGTACACGGTCGTGTATCAACTTTTCATCTGGCACCCGTGCATGAAACGTAATGTTAAGTAGGTTCAGATTTTTAACAACCGGCGGTATTAAAGCTCCATTGCAGTAAATTATTTCCATAGGTGATGGGTCCATCACTTCATCTCTATACTTTAACATTTGAGCTACTAATAGAGACTTTCCGCTTCCCGAACAACCAGCAACAAGAGCCGAAAATTATTGCGAAAATTTAACAGTTGCATTTATTTCCATGATGAAAAAAAATGCTATAGAGAAAATTCCGCAAGAGTTTACAAAGCCTATGTTGAATGGCGAATGACACAAATTTGTTTTTGAACGTACTTTATATCAAAATCCACAACATACGTAATTCAAACTCTGTGTAATTATCCGATGTACAGTTTTATCACAATGGGATTACAGGTAAGTTTGCTTTTGGCAAAGCTGGAATTTCTATGTGGAAGAGTTTTGCAACGACAAAAAATTCTCTGTAGATAGTTTTTGCAATTCCTCGTTTTATGAGGAAATAGAGGAAATAGAGGAATGACCCACACATAGCGCGAGAAAACATTGATGCAGGTACGTAGAAATTTATAACCATCGTTCTGTTTTGACAGACTAGTTAGATCAACCAATTCCACTTGAAATTGCTCAAATGGCGCATATACATGCATGCGATTACGTGGGTGACGATGACGCACCGGTTTATGCAGTGTATTAGCTCTCACACCCCTTAACCATTCACGTGTCTCTTTTTCAGAATGATTTGTTTGTTTAGTTAAACCTTTCACACCACCAAAACCAGCTGCAATAGCGGGGTTAGAATATGCATCATCCATGACCAAAATTTATATTAAGTTATGTAAAGAACACATCTGTGTTTATTTATTTATAAACCGGTATATTGCACCCTTGTCAATTGAAACAATTTAGCAATTAGTTGAAAATTAAAAACAAACAATACACCTTGAAACAGAATTAGAAACTGGAAAAGAGCTTGGAAAATAATTTGATAGCTCAAGAAACAATAGTTAATTATTAATTAGGCAATCAATTTGAGGTGCCAATATGTCAACCCCTTCCCATTTGGGTAGGTATTTAAGGGAATCAAGGGGTGTCCACTTGTGAGACAGAATCACCCCCTTACCTTTCACACTTAAGTTAGAACTTAGGCATGATTCTTGGGGTACAACCAAGAATTATGAAATTAATTTTATTTTCAGCCTTAGGCCACCTGAACATGGTTGCCATCATGTGATTAATCAACAAAAGATCATCAGCCAGCTGTGCGTCCCTACCCACAATTGGAAACCTGATCAAAAAGTAATCAAAAATGAACCTCAAAATCGAAGGTAAATAAAACCACACCCAAAAGACCAAAAATGACCACACCCAAAACAGGATTACGCCCAAAGCAAGAAAGAACCAATGCCCAAAAAAGGACCACACCCAAAACAGAGGGGCTAACACCCAAAACAGAGTGCCAACACCCAAAACAAGAACCACACCCAAAAGGACGAACCCCAAAAAACCACACCAGAAGGCCAGAGTAAGACCTTAGAAAAGCAGAGACACACCCTGCCAAATAGCCCCGGGATACAAAGCGAGGGACATGGTCCCAGGGTACCTTAGTGCATTACAGAGCAGGCTGAGAACAAAAGAAAGTGTCGTCATCTTTTGATCTTTTGAGAAATCACCTCCTCCACATTCCTTTCTGTCCTGATCAGTACCTATTCTACTAATATCGTAACCCGTGCTCACATACGAGTACTAACCAGCACGTGTTACGATTTTGAGTTCATAACTGAGAAACTGCTCATTGGAATTCGATCATATTTAAACGGTATACACAGTTTTATGTACCCTATTATCCCCCCAAATTTCATCATCCCAGATGTTATAGAACCCGAGTTATTACTTGTTGATCTTGGTGGCAGCATTTTTACTTCTGCTCATATCTCAGTTATCGTTCAAATTCGAACCCTTGTTCATATGAATAATTTTCCTTAGAATCACCATACTATTTCTCCTCCAAGTTTATATAAGATGTTCTGGTTAAACCAATAAACAGGGTGAATAATAATTGCACGGCCAAATTTGGAGAGGTACTATGGATAGTTGAAACAAACAACTTTACTTTATACCAGTTTTGCGAGAAAAATTTATGTACCAACACAGCACAGTAACAACAGTTGTTAAAAGTGTTTGTGTCATTCCGCACATAGCGGTTGTGGCAATTGAAGAGACTACCCTTGGTGAACTGTGCATCATCAGAAAACAAAACAAGTTCACCAAACGCGGGATTGATGGCAACATTCCGAAGATATCAGTCGGAAAATTGTACACGTAGTTGGTAGTCATTGGGTCGCAAAGCATGCACAGTCTGTTTGTGGTATGGATATTGCCCATTGTATGCATTACGTTCCAGACAATTGTTTGACTGGTACTCACAACATGTGCGACTGCAAGGGTGATTGTTGAGGGATCCCCTGCAAGCTGTTGCAGCACACGTCCTGTTCTCACATCTCTTGGAGTTCTACTGTAACAGTTCTGCGTTGGTAAAAAAATTTTCTCGCAAAGCTGATATAAAGAAACGTTGTTTGTTCCGACTATCCCTAGTACCTCTCCAAGTTTGGCAGTGGAATTAATTTTCACCCTGTAGATCCAAATCAGTATTCCTAATTTGAGGCCCCATACTCTCTTTTGCTAGAGAGCTTGCGTTGCACTCATTTTGAAAGCTATTTAAACATTCCCTGCTCCGATCTGAACTATTATTAGTTTTTATTAGTTCATCCAGTTTATTACTACAAGAAGTTTTCTCGTTAACAATTTGTATCTGTTGAACATTCAGCTTATCGTAAAATGATGGCTGAATAAATTCACCAAAAGGCCGAACTATTTGGCTTAAATCTATGCCTTGCAACGAAACCAAACCTTGATACAGCCAAATCAACCAAAACTTGGGCTCTTATTTGCATCGTTGCTTCAGCGTGATGAAGTTCAATATTATTTTCTAGTACATTAGCTTCAATTATACTGTTTTCCAAAATTTTGTTTATGTGTTTATCGAAATCTTGAATACAAATGACATTATCTTGTAATGAGTCCATTAATACTTTACTTTGTGGAGCTTCATAGCCTTCACTGTTCTCTAATGAGCCGAACATTTGTACATTTAGCTTTAACAAATATACATTTCGCTCCCTCATATATTTCGTTTTTATATTGGGCTAGCACTTGCTCTTCGTCGAAATCTTTGTGGAGTTTTCATCTACAAAATTACTTGAAGCGAGTGCATTGAACTCTTCATACACGAAACTATACTTTGTCTCACTATATGAAAAAAGCTGCAAGGCAGTGTGGGAAAACACGTCACTACTTTTCACCTCCGCCCCGTAAAATAGTCTCCGACTGTGCACGCGTAGTACTCAAAAACATGAAACGCTATTTCAGTGTCATTTTAGCCACTATGGTTTCAGTATTTTTTTTATTGGCTGCGTGTTGATCTGAATGAGATGACAATTGGTAACGTGGCTTTCCCATAATACCTTGCAGCTTTTTTCATATAGTGAGACAGAGTATAGGTGTTTGCAGAGAGCCATTGTTTGCAGCAATACTCTGGAAGCCAGCAACAGTGTTTTTTGAAACATTTGCTAAACAATAATTTTTTCTCTGTGCAATATTAATGCTTTATAAACATAAAATCAACTCCTGTGGGCACACAAGCAGGACAACGCTCATAAGCAGATTGGTAAATATGTTCAAAGCTGAAATTTTGCCAAATATTATTTAACATCCCATTAAGAAAAAATATAGTTCTGCTGTCAGCGTAATTATATGGGAAAAAATCAATTGACTTTCATGTACAGAGCTGAATTTTTTTATCATTAATTTAATCACTAAGATAGTTAAAAGACCTAAGCTGCCAGTCATTTGATAGGACATAGCTTTGGCAGGAGCAAAATAGTCCTGCACGAACATACAGTATATCTCTTAGTCATAATTGATAAAATTACTGTTTTTATAATCCAAGATGAAAACAATGAAGGTTACATTGTTGCTGGGACTAATATGGTCAAGACTAAACCAATTATTCCACGGTTATAGTTACCATCAAATATTTTTATTCGCCAAGAAGGTTTAGATAAATATGCTGAAATTTAGAAAATTCGTCAAGTGGATAACTTCGAAGGGAGCAAGATAAAATTGCTATCAACATTAAGCTTAAGTCAAGCCTACCATTCAAACTGTTTGAGCAATTTCAGTGCGTTAAAAGAAAATATAAACAATCTTATATCAAATCTGTTAGCTTTGGAAGTGAACATGCAATGTAGAATCGAGACCATTCCTCTCCTTATTATCGCAAGGACACCCGATTTTATATCACCACATTTGTAGTGTTCAATCAAAAAGATTATTCAGATTACATACAGGGTGCATCTAAACCCCTATCACAAACTTCTAGTTCTGATTCTCTACAGCGAGATGAAAACAAAAGTTCTTATAAACATGGTTAGAATAACGAACCATTTATGAGATTTCCGCGGGTAAAACTGAAGTTTCAGCAGCTGGTTTTGTACTCTGTGGATGGTAGGTGTAGCTTCTTCGCATGTCACCTACCATCCACAGAGAAGAAAAACTTGTGCTAAAAATTCAATTTTAACTGCAGAAATCTCATGAAGGGTATGTTATCCGAACCAGGTTTATATGAACTTTTGTTTTCATCTCGCTGTGGGTAATTGCCACCAGACGTTTGTGACAGGGGTTTAGATACACCCTGTATAACTGTACAGGGTGTTGCAGATAACTATAGGGCAGCATAATGGAAAGCCTATCCTCTCCATTGCAGGAATCGGCTCAATCAATTGTCAGAATGGAGGAAGATGAAGGTGGGCTGCAGCAAGCCAGCAGTTTCCACAGTCGGGGAGGGGCGTGAACGTAAAAACTGTCATGTTTTTGTCGTTCTTGTTCCCTTCGTTTGTAAAATTACCCAATTATGATTTGATGTCGAGCCAACCCCTCCAATCGAGCTGGTAGACTTCCCGTTATACTGTCCTGTAGTTATCTGCAATACCGTGTACAAAAAGAGAAGTTTGATTGGCGCAAGACATGAGATAGCGCTGCATTTGAACAAATTTGTTCATTTATTGACGAAAATATAATTCGGAACAACAATATGTATTATCTTGAATTCCTTTGGAGTTTTATGTTGAATATCTCACTTCTGAAATGGAAGCTGTTGAAAAGTCACAACACTCATTCTCTAAGCGATGCTTGAAAGAGTGATTATAGATATAATATCCAAAACAACTAGTTGTTAAACAGGGCAACAAGCGGAAAATAGGGAAACCATGTGGGTAAGAATTTCTGAAATAGCAAATGGAGCAAACATATCATGAAATTTAAAACTTTTATTATAATTTGGTAGTACCTAATGGAGTATTAAAATTTCCTAAATATTTTTGAAAAAGTTCCATTTGTTAAAAAATTATAAACAAATACATTTTTTGGTACATTTTATTTAAAAAGTCATATTTCAAGCTAATTTTTTCAAATCTGTTTGAAATTTTAAAGATAAGTAAAACGTATATACATAAGAAAACATAAAAGAACGAGAAAAATTTTTTTGTGTAAAAAAAAAAAAAAAAAAATAAAAATTTATTCAAAAAAAATGATTTCATAACGGTCTGAATCAATTTCAACAATTTTGAAAAAACACATTTAATCTGTATTTGTCAACGATTTACAATTTAAAACAATTTTTTTATGCGAATTCCATCAATTTTTGTCATTGGGCTGCTAAGCAAAAAACTCTTCATCAATCAATATTCACAGCAATAGGGAGCTTCCCTGTAAAGCAACCATTTTAATTACGTTGATGGCAGGAGTTAATTATTCTACAAAGGAGGTAGCAGGAATTGATTCTTTTCTTACTGAAATATCAACAAACAATAGGTTAAGTTTCAGCTTTGAACATTTTTAACATTCCCTCTTTTTTTTAAATCATAATTGACATATCACTGGCAATTGCTGTCCCGCGATTGAGGTGGCAGGAGTTCATTTTCTTGATAGGCTATATTATTATGACAGATAAAAAGATAAGCCAAATTTGATAAGATTAGTCTCGCTGGCTCCGGGATTACAATTACATGAATCTGCAATTTATCGTTCACGTATTTTTGATTAGCTGTAGTTTTTACACTCTTAGGATGATTTCGCTACCTTTTTTTTAAATTGGGAAGCACTGAAGTTGATGGAAAGTCTCTAATAATATCCCCACCCGATTGTGCGTTTAATAAATCAAAATTTTTAATCTTATGTCGAATCACGATCTCATTACTCGATCTAAAAGGGTTTGAACATCACTGCCTCTGAATTGTATCAGCTGCTGCTGATCATCGAAGTATCCATAATCATCTTCTTCTTTCCTCAATATATTTACTGAAGAGTAAACACAATCTGCACATTACGTATATTTTTAACTTTGAGGACTTCTTAATATTAATATTATTTATTTATTAAAGACTTTTAATTTCACCTTGTAATAACCCCTTAAAATCAGTATACAACTCCTCGATGTCTGCAGCAACAAATGCACTTAAATAAACCACCGCATTATACGGTAAAGTCATACATAAGTATGTAATCATGGTGAGTCTGAAACCCTATCACAAACTTTTAGAAGAGATAGTATGGATAATTCAAAGCAAAAAACTTCATATGAATATGGGTTCGAATTTGGATGATAACCGAGATATGAAGAGATAAAAAATGCCGGCACTAACATCAAAAAGTTATTAACTCAGGTTCTATAACACCTAGGATAATGAAGTTTAGGGGAATGATAGGGTGCATAAAACTGTGTATACCGTTAAGATTTTATCGAAATCCCACGAGTAGTATCTGACTTAAGTCAACATCGTAACGCATGCTCACATGTGAGTACTAACCACCACGTGTTAGAATTAAAAGGCCCGCCATAATATAGTAGCCCCTGGACGTAATAAACCGTCCTCTTAGAGTTATAAGGCGTCATTTTCTTTTTGTTTCTCTTGCTGACGTTAAAAAAACAATAAACTTATATCGACGTCTTCAATTATCTTGAAGAAGACCACAGCATTGGATTTTAGCACCAACCGACATAGCCACCCATTATATCTTTTTTCAAAGATATAATCAATGACCATAGGACTTCATTCTTTCTCCATTGAACCTCTCGTAGCTGTCAAAATAGATGGAAACAAAATAGCTGTCAAAAATAAGAAGAATTATTATGGCATAATCTTAAATCACATATACAAGTTCTTTACAACGATATAAAAAATAAAGAAATATCTGGCTACAAAATGTGACTTTGGGCACTCAGAAGCCAATAACGATATCTTGTCAAAATACCCCAAGACAAAATAGCCTATTCTAAAATCTCACCAAAGAATTAAGGTGCTGGAAAAAATATAGAGCCGGAATGAAAATGCAAATAAACGTAGCGAATCCACGCTGATTTTGTTGCTTTTTTATAGACGTGAATTAGATGACACAAAACGTTGTTTACAGGAGCATTTAACAAAGTATAAGTAATCAAATGCAAATTAACTGCTATTATTCTAACCTAACCACAACAAAGTTGGAAAAAAGTTTACAGCCTCACGTTCAATACCTGATAAAGGCACTCTTTTTCTCAATGACCTTTATTAACCTGTTTGTCATTGATTCACTGAGTTTCACTAACACTCTTGGATCAAGGTTTTCCCATGCTGCAGTGATACTATTCACCAGTTCTTGTTTATTACTGTACTGACGGAAATTGCACTAAGATTTCCCAAATATTCTCCACTGGGTTGAGATCTGAACTTCGGGATGGCCAGTCTAGAGCAATCACAGAATTAGCGTCAAACCAGTCCTTGGTTGAGGCCGAGCTGTGAATCGCAGGTGTCACAGATAGCCACCGAAATTAGCGATCGTAACGAAGGTAAAGCGCTACAGGAAGGTGGTCTTAACGCTTCTCGTTTTCCATCAGCTGGCGAAGGTGGAGGTGATCGAAATTGAATGCAAGTGAACACCGAACGCACACCTCTATCTATTGATAAAGCGCTTCGTAAAAGCAAACCCGCTGAACAGAAACAGCGATACTATGATTGGTAGAAAATCAGCGATACTATGATTGGTAGATTGGTCCAGACGTCGAAGCACTGAGTGGAGGAGCGCGAATTTCAAATGTGAAAAAGAGGAAACTGACAAAAGAGGTTCGGAAGCAAAAAGGAGTTCCGAGTAAAGAAACATTGCTGTCGGAACTTTTCGAGTTGGCAACGTGTGAGAGAGAAATGCGAACTGAGGACATTGTGTATGGAAGAGCAGCACAGCGCATTAGAGAACTTAAATCCAGTTATTTGTGTTAACGAAACTTTCTGTTCAGTATCTTTGAATGATAGTGATTCGTCAGAGAGAGACCAACCAGAGCAAAGCTCTAACACACTAAACCGTGAGGAGAAGACGTCGGGTGACCACGAACTTTACTCGGAAAGAGAAAAGGGTGCGGCTATGAACCGAGATTCCTTCAAGCTTTCGAACGGTGTCCCGACTTACCGTACTCCTTCGGAGAGCAACGCTCGGACCTTGTTAGCCCGCCCAAATGCCGTGATTTCCTGCTCATACAGCCTGATGTGGCTTCAGAGTTTCCCAGATACTTCGACGCTACAGATCCTGCAACAGCAAGCGGAGTTCAAGTAACACGTTGGGAAGACTGTGAATGTGATGGCACCATGGGGTCTCCGTGTATACGCCTGCTACGATGTCATATAAGGTGAGTCACCTTCGTTCTTTTTTTACAGTTACACTTCGTAACTTCTTTGTAAGCTCTCCCTCGCGTCATACATGCTAGCCAATCATTTATGCTTATTCCAGTCTTTTTTTGGTTTCCTTTCAGTATTCTCATCTTTCAAATAAACGCTTAGTCGTCGCCACCTTCTGTTCCAGTAGCTGTATGCTTTGTTTTAATGTCAAAATCGCTGAAAACCTTACCAAGTCCAACGTTACGAAGACGAACATTGCTGAGTAAACTTCACTTCGTGTTCTGTAGAATTATTGTCATTATAACTTAATGAATTAAAGGAGTAGTTCTCCGTTTCTCTAAATTAATTTGTTAATGTTTGAAGCTCCATTGACATTTGTAAAGTTTCCATGTGAACCTCTTCTCGTTTGAGAACACAACATTCTTCCACTTGTCACAGTACGTAACGTGGTTTTTAGTAAATAACACAGCGCTTCTCGATGAGATGCTGTGAGGTGGTCTTCCTTCCATTTTTGAGTAATGCAGATTTGGAGCGGAATGCAACACATTTCGTACGGTTCTACTAATGCATGTGAGGTCTAGTTCGGCAACAATCTGTGAAGAAGAGAGGTGCTGATGATGAGCAAGACTTATTATTCTTGATGTCTGGCGAGCGGAAAGTGCACGTGGCCTGCTAAATCTGGGCTTGGAACGTCCAATTTCTTTCGCAATTTCAGATGTTGCCCTCTTTCATACTCTGAAAGATGCTGCCCTTTTGGCATCTTGTATATTGGTGTTGTATTACACAAAATGCATGGTATATGCTCTCATGTGACGTTGCTGTATATTTTCATCACTTTTAATAATCCTTTAAACTAATAAAATATGCAAGAAAGTGGACGAGTCTAAACTTTTTTTCTACCTTGCATGAGGGTAGGTTGATATAATGGCTGTTAATTTGCATTTGATTTCTTATTCGTTGTTAAATGCTTCTTGAAATAAGGATTTGCATCATCTAATTCACGTCTATAAAAAAGCATCAAAATCAGCATGGATTTGCTACGTTTATTTGTCTTTTCATCCCCGGCTCTATACTTTTTTCCAGCAGCTTAGCTTAGCGTATTTAAATTCTAGGTCTTATTAAAACAATTCATTTTAAAAATTGAAAATATTTTTTGTAAAACTCATTTTACATTACAAAAATTACATTTCAAGGTTATGTGAAATGCCACGAAGAAAGTCCATATGTTTCATATTTGCATAATTTTTCACTAGTGATTCCAGACGTCGACTAAGTTAGACATATTTCGTTTTGTTAGCATCTTGGCCGCGAAACCTCCATCAAGATGGGTTAAGTGATTTTTACCATATTCTGCTCTTTTCGGAAATGGTTAATGAGATAAATGGTTTTATCATTTGGCCTCCATAGATCATTGACAAGGCGCTCATGAACATTCCATATACGAATTGCAAATTGTGGTTGTGTTTGGCGATTACGTCTTATTCGTCTTATAAAATGTATTTTCCCAGTAATCGGTAATGGGATCTAGTTCGTTTGGCCATTCTTCAATTAATTTTTTAAATAATCCTAAAACATAATGTACTGGTATAAAACTCAATCCAAACAACACTTTTATATAAAAACGCACATTTTCATTATTTACATAAAGTTCCGCCGAATTCAGATCTTGCACTTTTCGCAATAAGCACTGTCCCAAACGAAATAAACAGCCAACAACTTGTGTGTTATTAAAAACCTGTAGCATGGCGTTTTGAATCGCTTTCTCGAAAGGGCTTAAGGGCTACTGTGCTAATGCGAAGAATCCTGAAGGTAAGAAGCCTTTTGCTCGGCACCGCATATAGACATGAGGCTCAGAGGATTTACCACTGATATTCACTCAGTATTCTATCTGAACACACGTTATGAGTAAAGGTTTGTAGTTCTGATACTTCTCTATGGCCCGGGAAACTCATATGAATTCATTTATTTCAACATTATTAGTTGGACTTGCCTTCACTGTCGGAGTCGCCTCCCGTGCGTGTTCGCTTGAATTCTCACAGCAATGCAAAACAGCACTTAGAGCTCGGACCATTATGTATGCAACTTAAAGAAACAAGACTGTCTCTTTTATATTACCGGCCATCTCACTCCCGACCTTACTAAAGATCTGCAGTAGCCTATCCTTAAAAATGTCATAGTCGTCTATGTTAAAAACTTTTTGTTCAGCTGCTTTCTTAGCAGTGTTCCCCTTTAATAACAGTGACTTTTATCTCTTTGGAACAAAAGGCCATTTCGCTAAAACTATCCACCACATAGAGAAAGCCAGATATGCTTATGAACCTTTCCTCTCCACTAAACCAGGGAATCGCTCCCATAAAAACCTGCCAACAGAAGCACACGTTCTTCAGGAGGGACCATAGCGCACAAAGGTAGACACCAATGTACACTGAAGAGCCAAAACATTATGACCACCTACTCAATAACGCCTTGCGCCATCTTTGGCCTGCAAAACAGCTGCAACTCGCCTTGGCATGGATGCCACAAGTTCTTGGTAGATGACTGGAGACAGTTTTACCAAATATCTAAGCAGTGGTTACGCAAAGGCGAGATACTCCGACATGGTGATGTTTGAGCTCTGAGCTGCCGCTTCCTGACATCCCAAATGGGCACTATCGGATTTATTATGGATTTATCTATCTGTTGCTGATTTCAGTCGACTAGTGTAGTTCGATACTGTTTCACGAGACTGCTGAATAAGGTCATGAAGCTCCCTCGAAGAGTCGCTGACTACCATGACCTTACTAAAGCTATGCAGTAGTCTATCCTGAAGGTTGTAATAGTCATCTATGTCATAAGGTTCTTGCTCAGCAGCTGACTTAGCAGCGCTTCCCTTTAACATGACTTTAATAACAGTAAGTTTTATCTCTTTGGAGCAAAAGGCCATTTCTCCAACACTATCCACAACACGGAGAGAGCCAGATATGCCTATTAATCCTTCCTCTCCAATAAAACCTGCCAACACAGGCACACGTTCTTCAGGAGGGGCCAGGTGAACAAAAATAAACCAATATATTTAAATGCAATATGCAACCACGAAAATTGATAGTGTCAAGTTGCCTCACCACGTACACACTAACCCGGACAGGCCCCCAATATGTGAGACCCTCGCTTAAAGTTAACCCCTTACACTCTTGGCACAAGCAATGGATCTTCGCACAACGGTTACAGCGGAAGGCAGGCAGTCCAGCTTTCAAACTCTATTGTGTTTCTTGGACATCAGCAATCATGACAAAGTCAATATGTTATAGAAAATGACAAATCAATTTTATTAATGATACTGAGTTTAGGATTAACGTACTAAAATAATCAGTTATGCAGCTACTCCATAGTTGCAATTCAAGAATATACACTGTCATATCACTGAATTATGACCACCCACTTAGTAATGGGAGTAGCCACCCTTCGCCGCAATAACTGCTACTAGGCATCGTGGCATGGACGCAAGAAGTGCGCGATATATGTCGCATGGTATGGCAGTCCATTCCGCTTGAATCGCAGTCCACAGAGCTTCGCGAGTCATAAGTGGAGGGTCCAGCTACCGTACATGGCGATCAAGGTGCTCACGCGGATGTTCGATTGGATTGATGTCCGGCGAATTAGCGGACCAAGGGAGCACTTGAAAGTCAGTATAGTGTTCCTCGAACCAATCCAGAAGGAGACGTGCCATGTGGCAGAGTGCATTAACATGCTGGACACACCATCACATTACGGGAACATCGTGAGCATGTACGGGTGCACCCAGTCCGCTACAATTGACAGATAGTCACAGGCATTCAAATTGCCCTCTAGACGAATCAGTGGACCTAACTGCTCCCAACAGAAGATCCCCCACATATGCACACTAAACTCACCAGCCTGTTTCTGGCCTACAATAGCCTCCCGCAGTCTCTTTTTATGGCATTCACGACGTACTCGCCATCGCCCGTCAATCTTATGGAGCAAAACCTTGACTCGTTGGAGAAGGCGACCATAACCCACTCGTCTGTGGCCCCACTCACGTGCAAAGTCTAGGCGTCATTGACGATGACCCTTGGTCAACATGGGTGCAGCAACCATGCGTCGACTGTTCAGGCCCATCCGTCCAACGGTAATGTCTGTTGGCACCACTGTTGGTCAGTTGATGGACTGTGGCTTTCCTGTCACCCTTTACGAGTCATCGTAGGCGCCGTTGGTTGATGGCTCGTGGCCCTTTACAGTGATGATGTTGCGACGCGATTTCAGTCCCTGCTGTCCACTGTTTGTACACCTTAACTACAGAGAACCGTGAACACTTCACAAATTGCGCCGTTTCGGAGATGGTGCCACCCTTGCTGCAATAGCCTTTTTGGGTGTCCGTTAAATCCAGACGTTTACCCATCTTGAGGCTCGTGCACCTGCCATTTTATCCATCAGCTTTAAAGCTTTCTCAGCCTGTTATGCAAATTTTGCAATGTGTAATCGTTGTTGGGGCGAACCATGCTTGTGCCTTGATGTGGTGCTGGCCATAATTCATTGATATGACAGTGTATAATAAAATATATAATGGTTCCTTTTTTTTTAAAACAAAACTAGGACGACAATTCCTAAAGTGTATTTTAATTAACTAGTATCATAAGCAAATGAAACCTTTAGAAGCTCAAACAGTTTCTAATAATCTTATACATCTAAAGATCTAAATATCTACATTTCATAGAAACAAAGTCTAATTACACTCTTAATGACTGGTGTGACTTAGCTAATGGCAACTTAAGCAAGTAATTCACAACTATTGGCAAAGCAAATAAACTGAAGGTAGACACAATGTAGCTACCAGAATCTGTTCATTGACCAGATAGGTTACTTTTAGTTCTGGATAACAGTGTGGTAAAAAGACACTTCGAGACACGGCATTGTTAACACAAAGTGTCCCACCTCGTATGACTCCACTAAACGTGCTCCGCGCTTGGATTCTCCCGAAGTGGCAATCTATGATCATACTTACTTGACGGGTTTTTGCTTACATCCCAGCAAACATTTGCAGCTGTGTCCTTCTCCAGTCGGTTGTCATTTACGGGAACTGCAGCAGTTGACCACAGAGGTTTCGCTGCATCGTGACTGTGTGGACAAATGTATTTTCAAGACACAGGAGCTCCAAAGACTTGCCAAAGATTTTCATCAAAATTATGCTGATAAATAAGCTTGTCAAAGCACATTTTCCAAAATTGTGACACCACAGGCTTGCCAAAACCTTTTCTTCCTTCCTTTTAGTCGCTGTTAGGCCCAATTGAAACTTGTTTTGAAACAATCTAAAGTGTTCTATACTTTCACTACTAGGTAATTTGTCACCCTGTCCAATAGGGACAATAGTTTTAATACACTAGGTGACAAAACTATGAAGACACCCAAGAACTTACACTGGCACATTTTGTGAACATGTTTTATTTTTCGAATCAGATTTTTTTATATTAAAAAGAACATTTCAAATAGAATATAAAGAGAAATTAACGAAATTACTTTAGTATTTAATCAAGTTCTCACATTTGGAGATAAACACGGCAACAAAACTTTGAAGTCACATATGAAAGTGGTAAAACAAAATAACATGATAAGCTTAAAAACATTATTTAGTATGAGGTGTAACTTCCACCGTTCTTTATTACTTCGAAAATGCGTTTAGGCATCGAGTTAATCAAGTTTTGACTATCTTTTAATGATATTTCCTCCCAGCAATCGACAATATGTGCTTTCAGCTGAGATATTGATGAGAATTGGCGACCACATGTTCTCCATTGGGTTTAGATCTGGCAAAAGTGCTGGCCAAGGCAAAACGGTGATTTTCTTCTCTTCCAACCACTTTATTGTTGCAGTGGATGAGTGAATCGGCGCATTATCTTGTTGAAAGATCCACTTTTTTCCTCCCATCAGCAGCCCAAACGATAAGAAGTTGGTTTCTAACATGTCTTGATACTTTTTAGAATCCATTTGACCGTTGATAAAGACTAGGGGGCATTGTTGCTTCCAACCAATGCACCCCCAGACCATGAGAGATCCACCACCTTGTTGCCTTCTGGATAAAATTAGTTCATCCTTTCTGATATCATGAAAGTAACATGAAAGTCCATCAGGTCCATCCAAATTAAATTTTTTTTCATCACTGAAAACAACTTGATGCCACTGGGTTGTCCATGACATGTGCTCTTTGGCAAAATCAAGTCGCATACTTTTATGCTTGGTTGTGAGGGCTGGTTTACGTCGTATGCATTTTCTTTGAAGATGTTCAGACTCTTTCAGCACCCTTTGTACAGTTCGTAGAGATGCACTGATGTTTAATTCTTGTTTAATTTTTCGAGCTGTAGTAGTTTTGTTGCTTGCACTGCGAATGATGTGTCGGCGCTCAGAAGTTGTTGACCATATTTTTCGGGATTTCGAATATAGTTGCTAACAGCTGTAACTGATCGTCCAATTAAACGTGCTATTTTCCGATTTGACAATCCAGCAGCTCTGAAGACATCAATTTTCCCTCGTACATTGTTAATCTGACACCTGAAGGCATGGCTGATTGAAAACTTTAATCAATGTGCAGAATAACTTGAGATATTTAACTCCCATATATATAGCCATGTAAAAAATTTTATGCAAATTTGACTGTTCCAATAACAATGACAAGGGGTGGTTTCATAGTTTTGTCATCACGTTGATCTCCAGCCATCAGAATTTTTAATATATTAAGATAATTTCGTTCTCTTTTCTTTATTTTCAATTTGAAATGTTCTTTTAAATATAAACTGACTTGCTTCAAAAAACAAAACATGTTAATAAAAAGTGTAAAAGTGAGTTTTTTGAGTGTCTTCATAGTTTTGTCACTTAGTGTAGGTATTGCAATTTCTGTTTGCAATTTATTGCTGAATTGTCCCCTCTAAAGTTCTGCTATAGGTGTATCCCACTCTGCTTCGTCAACTCTTCGACATCCGCTGCACCATGGACACAATGGAACTACTTTATACAGGATCCCCCTGACGCAAAATCATCATTGCCTGCGGCCACAATGGGTGCATGAACATGGAGACTGGCGTGCAGATTGGCTACAAGCGTTTGTTTCTGACTTACCCGTTTTAATCTATGGTAATATGATGGCCGAATTCGTGTTGGACAGTGTGAAGTTCCATCCGTGTTGTTGTTGTTTTTTTTTTATATATTTCCTATTTTGTCTAAATATTTGGTTTATTTATTTAACTTTAAGAATTAATTTTAAGCTCTTAGCACATTGTTGTTTTAAGCAGTAATCGTCACTGCTTGTTTAAATTTACTCAATAATGTTGCATGTTATTTATAGTTTTTCTGCACTTACTTTTACTGTTACTGTTGTCCTTGACAACTGGATGGAATATACGAGTAGTTAACCAAACTACCTTAAGCTGTTTATTGACTTTGCTGGTTTTTGTATACCTTTTCATGGGTAATATTGGAAGCGTGATGACATTATGTTTCAAGGACCATTATTAAGGTATTTTGTATTGGTTCTAATAGAAGTTTGGAATGTTGAGCTTGTAGCCCATGCTCAAGCCAGACATTTGAATTCTGGCCCTTAAGTTTACAAGATGCTGCAATGTGCTGCCAACTGTCCGGAGGAAGCTGTACCATCCGTCAGTGCCATGCAGACCAGGAGTATATCATCGCGCGTTGACGTAACCTTTTGTTTCCTGTTACGTCAACAAAAGCTAAACCACTCTCGGATTTCCGAGTTGTCCAAGAAATATCTTAATTTGAAATGTTTTTTCAGGAAATTATGACAAGAGTAAAAACAATAAAAAAACTCTTGGTTAAAACTGGGAGTAATTTAAAAAGAAAACTTCAATTACATATACTGTTGGCGTAGAGTTTTTCTACGTTTAGCATTAATAAAAAGATAAAGCAATACGCAATAAGTTAACTTTAATCTCAAATTATTTTAAAAATATTGTTTTGATTATATTTAAAATCTTTTTTTTTTCATTATCAAAGGACAAGGAAATGGAGCAGAACAGAGTTGGGTGGTCGTCACAGTATCCAGAAGGGGTTGATCTCCTTTCATCAGCAGTTCCTTTTCCAGGTGATGTGGTTTGGATAGCGAGCTTCACCGTGAACTGTCCTAGAGGGAGAAAAAAAGGAAAACCTCACAGGATCTACGTTGACTTGAATGTGCATAAACAAAGAAGCTTAGTTTAATGCAGAAGAAACAGTTCCACGTTCCATGCAAACTATCTACTCAATTCCCGGACTTGTCTCCATGCTGTGCCATCTTGGTGAAGAATAGTTGGAAATTTACTCGATGGATGGATGCTGATTAAGCCCTCCTTTTAGGCCCTGAGCTACACTTTGCCGATCTAGCAGATAGAGCATTCGGGATAGACGACATAAATCCTGTTGGGGACTCCATAAGAAAACAAGAAAAGAAAAGCATTGCCGGGGGGGGGGGGGGGGAATGGAGGAACAAGGGGACTAGGTTATAACTTATAGAACATTAATAGGTTAGTAGAGGACGCTAATACTAATCTTAAGCGATACGGAAGATACATAAGAATTATTACATTTCATGTCTAGTAGTCTTGATACTTAATCCAGAGGAGGCCATGAATGCATTTGAAGAAACTCACTAGTTCTTATCTGCTTCTTGGTATGTGTTGCCTAAGAATGCATTGTGTCAGATAAAAAGTTGTGTATTGCGGATAAATTAAGCACTGATCTTGCCGTATTATTTTGGTTATCCCAGGTGATTATCTTTGCAGTTCGAATATTCTCCATGGTGGTTCCATTCTTGGCGGACGATGCCTGTGGCTGGCTGCTGCTAAGCTAAAATGGGACTCTATCCTTTTGTTGTCAAAGGTCAAATCATCAAGCTCTAAGCGGGTCTTGATTAGTTTCCCACAGTCTAAGAACCTTCAACAATGGCTAAAGTGTTCCAAAGAGTAATAAGTCCGACATTCTAAGTTGATTTCTATTTCTATGTTGGCTGTCGCCATCTCTATCCGCTTATCAGGGCGCTCGTTCAACCGCAATCCAGCTCGACTACTGCCAGTTTTCTATTCCATATTCAACCAGCCTCAATTCCTACAACAAAAAGATGCTTGCGCTGTGCCCGGTGTCCATAGCACGGATTTTCATTCCTTACGAGAGGTTAAATCCTTTTTAGAACTTTATAATTGTAATAGTGTTGATGTTGACGTCAGACAACCATTTAAAAAAATGACTATCGAATATATTACCTATCTTATTTTAAACAATAGGCACCCAAAACAAGTAAGTAGTTTTCTTAAAATATTTATTAAAAAAACTAGCAAAACGAATATTATTATTACTCAGTTTTACGAAGTTGTAAATATCGACTTACTTGGTAACCTATCAATGGTACGCGATGTTTCCTCCCATTTTTTCCAGCCCTGTCCCAATCAAGAGGACATCAAAAATGTGTCCAATATAAAAACATAAACTAGAAGAAAATAAAGTAAAGGTTTAAGCTTCGCGGTAACCTCCTGCATTCAGTCGGTAAGAGCTCGGGTTGGAGAGATTATATTTCTAGAGGGCCAGCGCGCCATTGTAGAGGTAAGTACGCCCCCGGAATTAAAATCTAACGGATTTAATAAGTATATCATCTTTACACTTTCGGATCGGATAACCCTCCTAGGGGACCAGCGGACAATCTCTTCAATGGAAAGAGAAGTTCCGCAATCACCCTGCCTACAAAGACGGCAGGCGAGAGGAGGGTAGGCAACGAAGGTAATTACCAGGTCTTTGCAACAGAATGAGCCCCTCAGACACAAGAGGAGAAACCGATCCACGAATATATGCTACAGTATGAATGTACGTATGTACTGTAACATACAAAAACTATAACATACAAAAACTGTAATGTATAATCGTCGTTAACCCTACTAAATCGCGTTAACTCAAATCCACAAACTACAGTTCTAAAATCACCACAACACTTCGCCCTGGTTAACTCAAAACCAATAACGATTAATACCAAAATTACGGATAGCCGTGTCTAGCAAAATTAAATCCCATTAAACAAGAATCCACAATGAGTAATTAAATAATAAAAGAAAAGGATTTCTAACCAAAAAAATAATAATAATAAATCACACTATAGCTTCTTTTTAAATTTAGCCCTTGGCACAAATATTTATTATTCACAGACTTTGTTGGATTTTGTTTTTTTTCTTATAATCTTTAACAAACTAAGAAAAATACTACAAGATTATCTCAAGTCGAATCGTGCGCTGTTGTTTAAGAACATCTGTCACATGGATAGCTTTCTAGATAAACCAAAAATCCACATAATGTAAAAGAGGGGGTACACTACCAGCAGAGCAACGTAAAAAAGAAGAAGAATACCAATTTTACTGAATCACTCCCCCTTAAATTAATACTCAAAATTACAAGTGGTAATAAATTCAACTATTATCCCTATGACAAATCTTCCCCAATTAAATATAACGATTACAAGATTTTTCTGCGTCCAATCTTTTGTACTCGGATTCCAGACTTTTTCGGTTACATCAAATCATCTTCGATTCGTAACGTTTAATCTTAAACGTTGCATTGTACCACTGAGCCTTTTTGTCTTTCTCCACTAGTTGTGGAACCGGGAATCCATCCTTTTGAGGTGAAACAGTTGAGCAAAAACACTAACAAAAGAATTACAGCAAAGCAAACAGAAATAATAAACATATTATTAAAACTTATAATATGCCCAGTTAAGCAAAATATAACACCCAAAAAATACAAGGAACCACACTTGTGATATCAGATCAAACCAACTCACGAGCGCTCGCTATTAACAAAACACCATAATGCACCTATTTTTTTTCTTTTAATCATGAAGACCTTCAGAAGGCAAACGCCATTCCCACACCCAATTGCATTGCCGTAACTAATAGCAAATTGTTTTTTGTACAACAACACGATCATTGGTCGCCATTTTTCCTGTTAGGCGAAAAACTTGCTATGATTGTCTATCCTTGAAGAAATGCCAATGCATTAAAAGAACTACGAAATAATATTTCATGCCTTAGCTTAGTTATTTCAAATTGATTCCAAATAAATTCATAAAATCAAGGAAGGATTTAGTTGAACCATGGTAATTGTATTCACTTATCTGTACTAGTCTCATGTCGATTCCACCATCTCGGTGGCTTCCTCTTCTATGCCACGACACCACATCCTTAACGTCCCTGTCAAATAGAAGCTTCTGCGCTGGCTAGAAAACCATCTGAAATCACAGCTGGTGATACTCAAGAATAACTGATGCTACGGATGGCGTCGTGTAGACCTTTTGTAGGGAGGCCTACAGTAACCCTAACTGCTGGATACAGAGTTAATTCGTGACATACGTTTAGCCACGAAGATCCCATGGAGACCGGAGGGGCAAGCCCCTCAGCAGTAGCTGCTGATGGCGCTGGGGCTGGGCCTCAAATCAATCTGAAGATAAAAAAAAGTTAGAATAAGACAATTTCTTAGCCAAAATTGGTCCCTCGCCACGCTTTAGCACGCCACGTCGTCCACTTCGCACGCACTTCGCTCACCATTGTTAAAGCAAGCGGTAACAGCATCTAAACACGATAAAACATCAAATATGCTTTAATTAATAAACGAAATAGAGAGAGGCCTTACAGTACAACATTTGTCGAAATTATCCAACTAGTTTCTGCTTTATACCTGCCTTCTTCAGGGTGGCTAGCAGTCTTTAAATAGCGACATTGTGAACAATACAAAATAACTAATACATTGAGTGTAAACATATGGCATGGAGGCCAACCGAATCTGATTGGCTGAACATGAATAGGAAACAGTCGATGGGTCATGCTAGAGGTGAGGGGGGAGGGGTCATTACATTTCAAACGGGTGACATAAACAGAGTGATTTAAATAAATAAATAAATAAATAAATAAATAAGAATAAAATAAATAAGATTAAAATGTATGTCAAACAATATAATTTAGAAAATAAACAAACAAAATAAATGCAGAGTTTTAAACTTGAGCAAATTTATATGTAATGTACGTTTGGCTCCAGCTGTTGGTGGAGGTGCTAATTATTGTCATGGTTTACGGGTATGACGCAGTGGAAGTTTGAAATATGATGC
>JAHWFO010065613.1:132975-174439 GCA_023313115.1 Rhysida immarginata
TCCCGAAACCCGATAATTGTAATCTGTATTTTTATGCGGATAATACTGCCATTATGACATGGGCACACTAGCCAGCTCACATTATCACTTGGCTGCAGTGTGCCTTGAAGCAGTACGAAGACTGGTTTAACTGCTGGAAGTTGAACCTTAACGTCGAAAACTGCAAGCCTTTGTACCTCAATAGGAAGTTCAGGCGTCCCCCAGATTCTCTTGTTCTGTTCAATAAGAAACTGGACTGGGTAGACAACTACAAGTATCTGGGAATTTTCATTGATTCAAGACAGTCATGGAACCGGCATATGTCCTATGCTCTGAACAAAGCTAAGAGGACTAAGTAGAGTATCATAGCTTTCAGGGGTCACAACAGCACCCTCAGCTTTGACAACAAGCTACTTCTGTACAAGTCGGTTATCCGGACCATAATTCTCTATGACATGCCTGCGTGGGCAACTGTCTGTAAAACCAGATGGAGTGAACTACAGTTGTTTCAGAATGTTACCCTTTGGTCTATTGCCCATATTGGCAGAAGGATGGTGAAAACCCAATTCATCCACTTGGATTTAAACATGGCCCATATCGGAAAGTTTATACAGGACCTGCTTTTGATTATGATACAGAAGATGAAGACTCACGGCAGTAAACTTGTGAATGGTATACTGAAGAACTCAATGAATATGAACTGGCATACGAAGTATCGTAAACCAAGGCACCTTGTTGATGTCAATTTTGAAGATATTAGCAACGTTTCTTTCCCGGACTACTGGAAGATGTGATAATCTTCCCTCTCGCTGTATTCTTGTCTTCGTTTGTATTTTGTTTCTGAAAATTGTAAATCTTTTTTTCTTTTCTATATAATGTGGAAGACTGCTGGGCTTGATCAGGCTTCTTGACTACTTCAGTATAATTCATCTGGAATTTATTCTCGTTTGATGAGTATTGTGAAAGCCCTGGTTTCGTCCCATCCTAACAAATGTACACTTCACTGTTCGATTGTTGATTGATGTGTAACCTGAGTCAAATTGAAGAAGGCCAAATTGTGAACGAAATGCATACATATATGGTGTATTAAAATGTTCTTGTGGACAAGTGGAGACTCCATTCTCTCTCTCGAGAAAACTACTTTGTATGAAGGTGTATACATTGTATTGTAACTACACTGTAATGTTTGGTTTTTAATTTTCTGAAAATGGGTGTTGTTTCAATTGACTACTGACAACCCTAACCCGATGATTTAGAGGGTTGACAATTGACATCGCAAACTTTTATAAATACAGTTTCTCACTAAGAATGTTTAATTTTCTTCTACTTTCTGTGATTTTTATGTTCTGGTTGCTGAGTTTGATGTTTGTTTTAAATAATTTTGTCTCTCAATGTTTACTCTTTTTAAGGACAAGCATAATTTGCGCAATGCAGGCAACATTCTATACGAGATTTAAGTTAGTTTTGGTTAAAAAATTCACTTCGACTTTTCACCACTACTAGACTGTGTGCCCTGCATAGCCCAGTGGGTAGAGCATTAGGCTTTCATTCACTGGTTGAGTGGTGGTTTGAGCTTGATTCTCTGTGACTCTAATGCCCACATTTTTCGTCCAATCCCCATTTATAATCTGTTGTACACACAATGTGAAGGTTAATCCTCGTTTTCCTTTTTCTTTTACTTGCGTTTTTTACTCTTTTTGATGTCATTAATTGTTGCTTGCGACTTTTGTTTCCAGACTGACCTGCGATTGACAGGCTTTTTTCCCTGGCATTTTTCTGCAATCTTGAATCTGTTATCTATTGTGTCAATGAGTTTTTTTTTATTATTATTATTCTCTCTTGCGCTCTCTCTCTCTCTTAATGTTAAACTTTTTACTGTTCAAAATATTTTTGTACGATGACATCCTAATTGATTCAACGCAGAATACAGGTTAAAATGGCTGTTTTTAAATTATGAATTTGGCTTCTCAAATACGACGACTATATAGAAGCTCATTTAACTTGACTGGATAAGTGTTTACAACCAACATTGTTTAAGATCTATTGCTGAAGTACTTGAGCTCAACAGCGTTGATTGATATTTTTTCAATCATTTGAGTTTGAATTCCAGTGACTGAGTTCTATCAGAGTTTTTCATTTTTTACACCTGTTTTGCTCAGGTCTTTAAGCGAAATTTAATGTGTTTCAACGGTGTTACTATGTATGTGATGAGGTTGTTGCCGTGCAGTGGTTGCTTGCGCTAATTGAACATTTAAACATCACAATGCAAAGGAATACAAGGGTGGATTTAAGACTTTCATTTTCTGCATATTATGCGGTTTTATCTCTGCCAAAATATACTTTGACAACTTACTAAGTATGCCTTGTTTTTTGACCACACTGATTTTAGTTAATGTCAGTAAACAGTGCACAGCAGCCGTTTTTCGTGCTTTATTCCTGTGAGGTTTATAATGTGGTTCCCGATGAGTGATAGGGCTAACTGCTAAGGGCTATTACATAAGCTCTCATCGATGCCGCTGAATAAACCTCTTCAGGGCAATTGTGGCTGAATTTGTCGGATTATACTTAAGCAGTACAAGTTTATTTTTTATTCAGCAGTTTCTTCAGGCTCTTTAATGTGACTTTTAAATGTTGTTCTCTGATGGTATGAGCGCCAAGGTGACTATTGTCGCTGCACTCACACGCAGACTCGCGAGCCTGCTAACGAGACAGTAGCTTGATGTCGAGGTGTTTTCACCTTTGTTCTCATAGACACAGTCAAATAAGGGTTTTCACGGAAATTGTTACTGAACTCTTTATATTTATACATCGATTTTTGGGGTTTTTAACATTATTTTTAAATGTTTTTCAGGGATGCCTGATGACTGAGGAGTCAATTGTCGCAGTTTCAATCATACACTCACCAGGTTATCAGCAACGCAGCATAGAGTCAAAATATATCACATTAGTTCTCATTGCCTCTTCAAATAAGGCTTTTTTCACAGTAACTGTTGCTGACTTCATTTGATTATACTCATTCGAAATAGTTTATATTCATAGATTGATTTTTTTTTTACCTTTTAATATTAATTTTAAACGTTTTTCTGGGTACTAAAATGACGATGTGTTCAATTGTCACAACCTCACATATACAACTGTTGGGTCTGGTACCATAGCAGGGCACCAAGTACCAGACAGTTTTCATATAAGCTCTCATCGGCACAGTCAAATAAGACATTTCCTGGTAATTGTTGTTGAATTCGTTTGATTATACTCATTCAGAAATTGTCTACATTCATACATTCATTATTTTTACTTTTTAACATTTAAATTTATTGTTTTTCTGGGGTACTAAAATTACTGTGTCTTCAATTATCACGACCTCACAATTACAACCAGTGGGCCAAGGCAGTGAATAGAGAAAAGCTTTTTATTTGCTCTCAACGCGGCTAACTGTTTCCACTTGATAGCGAGAGCCTGTCTACTAACATTTTCTATACTTTTCGACAGCAACACGTTAATTGGCAGTGTTAAAAAAGGGTGCTTTCCCAAAATTAATTGAAAACAGTTGTTAATTCTTCAATTCAACTGGTCTTTTTACTTTTGACATGAAGCTTACAATTTTATATCTTTGTTATTGTTATTTCAACAATATACATGGAGGTGTATGGAGTAGGTTCCTATTAACAATTACGTAGCTGTTATCAGACTATTTGCTTGAGGGCTAGTGCTTTCAGTATGAACAGTGTAGCAGTCCTCCTTTAGCAATGTTTGCGCTAACCCAAATTAAAAAATATTCGTGTCTTCCAGTGAGGTTACATCAAACACGTTTTCCCGTTAGTTTAATAGGTTTTTTCATCTCATTAAAGTGTTTCCTTTTTGGCAAAGGCATACGCATTGGTTACTACGTTGCACAAGTATAACTTTGACCGCGTTTGATGTCTTAAAGGCGACAGCTGTTATGATAAACATACGTGCTAACCCACGCTAAAAAATCTTTGTGATTTCCAGTCAGGCTACGTGAAATACATTTCCCCATTAGTTTCACTAGTTTTTTTTCTTGTTAAAGTCTTTCCTTTCGACAAATTTGCGAGTGCAAGATTATCATGTAATTCATATGTAACATTCGCCGTGGCAGCCGCCACATAAGTCGGCAACTGATCTGAATGATCTGAATGATCAGTGAATGAAAGTCTGATACTCTATCCACTGACCTGTGTAGGGCACACAGTCAAGTACCAGTGAAAAGTGGAAGTGAATTTTTAACCAAAATTTAACCTAAATCTCGTATAGAATGTTGCCTACATTGTGCAAACTACACTTGACCTTAAAAAAGTAAACATTGAGAGACAAAATTATTTAAAGCAATCACCAAACTGAGCAACCAGACACAAAAATCACTGAGAGTAGAAGAAAATTAAACACTCTTGGCAAGAAACTGTATTTATAAAAGTTTGCGATGTCAATTGTCAACCCTCTGAATCATCGGGTCAGAGTTGCCAGTAGTCAATTGAAACAATGCACCCATTATCAGAAAATTAAAAAACAAACAGTTCACCTTGAAACAGATATAGTTTTATTTAGAAGAAAGTGTAAGGGGTTTGGAAAAAATTTGGTTGCTTGAGAAACAATAGTTAATAAGTAATTAGGCATTCAACTTGAGGGTACCAGTCATCTTAGCATCTCCTGGATTCTACGTTATACAGAATGATTCACAAGTATACATGAAGGAAGGATGCCACTTTTCCACAAAAGAATTTTAATAATCTTCATAAATGTATACATTTCAACTACCAGGTAGTCATCATCAATATGAGTCGAGGTAACAAACAAGGAGAAGGTTTATATAAGAGTAAGAAGCCAATAGGGCGCAAATGGAATTTCCACTCAAGAGTGGTTGGTCCAACTTAGCAGACCTAGGAGAGAGCTCTACAGAGTTTTAACAGAAAATACAGAAGAAAAATCGAAAAAACAAAAGGAAGGGGAAAAGAGAAAAGGGGCCAAGAAAACCGTTATTTAGCATGGGCTAACAATGTGTCCCATCGTGATAGATCAAGAGGTCCAGCATCATGATTCAGGAGTTTTTGTTCTTCGCACTTCATAATCTCCAGGGACTCCAAGAAATTAAGTCTTTTGTAGTCATAAGCCACATGTAGAATGTTGAAGTTTTCTGTCTTCATAAAGTGACCAAACAATCCTAGGATTTTCTCTAGGCCTCTAGTTAACCTCCTGTTATATGGGAGGCAAAAATATTTCTTTCTGTCCCGAGTTCCGGTTGTGGCTTCCATAAGTTTCAACATGAAGTTATGCCTCTTAATTAATTTATCAACGGTTTCATTACTGAAACCATTGGCGGCAGCAGCTTCTTTGATCAGGCGGAATTCCATGTTCCTTTTTTCTCGCGTCATAGGGATGTTCAATGCTCGGTGAATCATGTGGTTATACGCAGCCAGTTTGTGGCCAAAACAGTGGCTGGAATTGCTGTGGATATAGGCTGGTACATAGTTAGGTTTCCTGTAGATACTGAAGGCAAGTTTACTTCCCTCTCTATGCACCAGCAGATCCAAGAAAGGGAGTGAATTATTGCTTCCCCTCTCCACAGTGAAAGATATAGAGGGGCATAGGCCATTGAGATCATCTTTCAATTGATCAATATGATCGATCTGACAGACAGTAAAAATGTCATCTACATACCTATACCAGACCTTGGGAAAGTAATTAAAATTAGTACAGGCTAAATTTTCAAGATGATTGAAAAACAAGTTGGCAACGCTGCTTATGACGATGCAGTGTATACTGTTATTGTACTGACGAGGTTGTGCTATTGAACAGGATAAATTAGAGTTTTCCTTATTATATGCTGAAAAGCATATATTGGTTTCGCTCTGTTTCTGTGTCTGTCTGTCTGTCTGTCTGTATTTCCAACGATTACTCGAGAATGCTTTAACTTTTTCAAATTCTGCTTTCGCTCTTCGATAGAGACCCTTCCTGAGCTCACTTGATTAGTTTATCATTGAAATCGGTCTAACAGTCATGTGACTATTGAGACCCAAATCCTCCAATAAATTTTTTATTGGTACGAGGGGAGATCAAAAAGTAAGTTGTACTTCCACGGTATGGCCATTTATTACACCACCTATACAAAAGCAACAGAGCTATAGCATACAATGTAAGTTCACTTTTCCACATAGTCCCCGAGAGACTCTTAACATTTATCCAAACGATCAACCAACTTTTTGATTCCTGATGCATAGAAATCTCCTCCAGCGTTTTGTAACCACACAGTGACAGCCGCTTTCGAAATTGTTGTCGACCGAGTTCCGTTTTGAGCTTACCGAAAAGATGAAAGTCGCATGGCGCTAAGTTGGGACTGTATGGAGGATGTTGCCAAACCTCTCACTTGAATCGCTGCAGCAGCTCGCACGTTTGGCGGGCCTTATGAGGTGTTGCGTTATCGTGCAACATATTCACACCGGTGCTCAGTTTCTATCTACAGCAGTGATTTCACCATGAATGTCTGTCCAATTCACCCGTTTGGCCCATAGAAATCGGATTGCTGCTCGCACCTCAAGTTTGGAGTGGACATCCAGTTGATGTACCATTGCTTTTAGCCCCCTAGTCACACAAAACACGACGGGGAACCACAGCAACCATCCTGTCTGATGTCTGCGCAGTTAATGTCCCTTTCTCCAATTGCCCAAGATTGCAACACACAGTCCGCTCCTTCGGCGAGTTAGTGCAACTTACTTTTTGATCTCCCCTAGTAATATAAGGTATGTAATATGTCATTCGAAAGGGAAAGACGAGCACAAGACATTATTTTCGATTTTCGAAACGCTACATCCGAGAAAAAGACCCCCAAAAAGTACTTCAATAACCCCTTAATGCTGTAAACATGTATAAGAATACAAGCTTAATCAGTACCTTGGGTTACAAGAGGCCGTGGCCTGGTGGGCTTTCACTAAACATAACTTCTGAAGTTAAGCTACATCAGGCACGGCTAGTCACTCTATGGGCGACCATCAGCGACAGACAGTCTTCACCCCCCCCCCCCCCCCGGGGTACTGGGACCATCATACAGGCCTGTGGCCATACAGGCCCTGGATGGACGTATTGGATCCCAAATCAAAAATAAAATAAATAAATAAATAAATATTTCATCCAACAAACATGACCCAAACATGGTGAAAGTTATATAAGCGTTGTAAAAATGAAAAAAAAAGCACGTATAGAACGTTTAATTCCGAATTTTGATAAAGTTTAGTTACTCTAGAATGATGAACAAACGTGCTTTCATAGACCTCTAATTTCAACATTACTGAACTAGAGGATCCTATCTTGGACTAAATGTGGAAGAAATAGTTTCTTTTACATTATCTAGGTTATTACTTAACCATAAGACAATGACCAAAATTCTCTCCCCATCGATGTAAGAGGCCAATATTCCTGCCGTTTTAAGCAGAATTTCGTGAAATCCCTGGAAAGACAATATCATTCATTTTGTTGATAGCAGCTGATGACTATGGAGAATATGCTGAACTACCTCGAGCAGAAGGTTGGCTCCCGAGAACTTCTAGCAGAGCTTCACTGACGGGTTCGTAATTCGTTTATCATCTGTGGAATTAAGAACTCACGAATTTTTTGAGCCCGCCCCAATTAGATGATCTCCTGACAGCTTCTCGAACCGAACTGATTCCACCATGATATACGAAACCAAAGGAGCCCAGTGATAACAGACCATCTACACTTGGATTTCTCCAGTGGACACCCACTAGGATGGAGGATTATGGCAGTAGCTTCTCATAGAAAATAAGGTAACTTTTTATCTTATCTGTTTGTGGTAAATAGATAAACTTTGGAGTAAATTTACCCTCTGGGAGAAGAATCTCTCAGTTTTAAGTATGTTGAACGAAATATCTTGTGCCCTGTTGTGCGTGGGGGGGGGGGGGGTCCCGTGGATCCCCTGACGATAATTCACTCCCAAGCACAACAGGAGCGGGTTTTTGGACTTGCGCGGGGTGAATGTCATATTCGCAAAGAGTAGAGGCTGACAAACGATAAATCATTCATTTTAATTGATTAGAACCAATAATTATGAATACATATTAATATTGAAAATTGGGGCCCCACACTAAAATACGACATAAGCTTAACAATTATATCAAACCTATACAACAATCGATTAACCTTTTAAACAACGCGAAATATCTTGTATTGACAAGCTTTTAATTAACAACGTGCACCAGCACATGGGAAACCAATGAGCAAATCATGCTACATGCCCAGCCTGTAATACCCACAACCCAGGCCGCCAGTACCCGACGAGAGTTAATCGAGTGCAAGAACTACCCCACGAAAACGTCACGCCCTCCTTTCTTTTGTTGCCAATCAGTGCTATATTTTAGCGCTGCACAAGCTTGGTCAACCAGGGGAGAGCGCATTAACCCCTCAACAATATTTGGACGTTTCACTGTCCGCTCATAGACGCCAAAGATTGCACTCTATTCACTCACATATCACGTTGCTGTCGTTAAGTAATTATTTTACTATAACAATTATCATTGACGTGACAATTCACCACCAATACATGTAAGCATGCTTTTAGTAACCGCTCATAGCACGCACCCACGTGACAGGCTTCGTTTCACAGACGCTAACGATTATAAACATTTATGTTTACCAATTCAAATTATACACTGGCCGATCGCTAATTAACTACAGTGTCCTTCAGCGCCGTGCTATGAACGAAAATTTTAACTCTGAATTGGCTCATAGTCTCTCATATAGTCTCACCAAAGAAAATTAACTGCCGCTCTTGAATTATCAATTATAATTGTCACTTTCTTTTAATAAGCAACTTCTCAAACATTAATTATTCCCACAGGTGATCCTAACTTCAAATATGTCAGAAATAATAAAATAGAACGATCTCACCGCTCTGTTGCTGATTCATTCTCATCTTGGTCGGGAAACTTCGTTCTAGACGCATTCCTTCATATAATGCTCGCTTTCGTCGTATGACAGCCACGCACATCCAGAAAAAAACCATCAGCATCGCCAATTCACAGGTCAGATTATTTAAAACTAATTCATAACCATCATACAGGCCTGCTTTTATCAAAAACTCATATTTATCAGCAGAAGACACATCCAAAACATCGCTGCTAGCTCGGGAGGGGGGGCTCGAACGATCTTTTATTTTTCGACGCTTGCCGGCAAAGCATGAACAACGATCGCTCACTCTCTCAACAATCTCCCATTTCCTCCGGGTTTGTTGAGGCTCAAATACTGAGAAAAGCTGCCCCAACAATGTCTGCTTACGATTATCCAAACAATTGCGGCAGCTTCCCTCAGATAACTTAAAAAAAACTATTTCCAACAATCAGAAAAATATCACATATGTACTAAAGAAAAACAATTTCCTATACAGCAAACTGACTTATTTTTATTTAAAAAAAATTCCACACACTTGATCCATATCCATAACCAAACACATCATAAAGCACTCACCCAACTACCACAAAACGATGTACAACATTTATTTATTCAAACAAATACACTTAAAACACAGAAATTTGCATAAACGACACCAACCAGCTATAAAATGAAAACAAAATACCAAACGAACTCAAAACACACACTGACACCAGTCACAATCTCAAGATAAAGTTACCAAAAACAATTAAATTAAACTTACCTTGTTCTAACTGGATTTCCTCATTATTGACGTTACAGTAATTATATACGTTGTATATGAGTGATGGCCGTGAATATGGTTGGGATCTACGCGGTTCCTTCCTCAATAACCCCTCCCCCTTCCCTCTCTGCGCCCGTGTGAATGCCTGATGCGAATTTGATGCCTTCCCCCCCCTCATGCAAATCCCCGTTAGCTGAACTCATGCATTTTGCTACCCTGAACAAATTAAGAAAATACTAATGACACCAATATATGAATTATTCTCGATTTTATGGTCCAACAAAGTTAACCGTGTAGTCCTGTTAAGATAATTTGATGCACCGGTTCGGATTCTTATCTTTGAATAATAACATAAATAAAGAAAAAACAGAAAAGACTACTCCACATAGGATGATGAATTTTTGAAATCCGAAATGTACAGCTGAGTCTGTAATAAAATACCTAAGTGGAGTAGTGCTTTCCGCTTTTGCTTTATTTATATAGCGGTATCCACAGTTTCGGCTATTTTCCTACTTTTTTCTTGAATAATAACGGTTACTAATTCCCTGACACGAAAAATACAAGTTACCTAAATACAGAAGACTACGTTTTGGAGGAATTAATAAGGAAACCTTTAGAAGTTTTCGATGCTTCTTAATGCCAAACTCTCAATCTTTGAATTAAAGTTTAACATGCCTATGATACAATTTTTGACAGAATTTTTGTAATGCAATTTGTTAAATGCTATACATAGGTGATTTTTTATCAAAAGTGAATCCTGAACCAAAAGAAGTTGATTAATTATTTTGTCTGATATTTTGAATTTATTTTCTTTATCTACCTAGAAATTTAATTTTGCTTTCAATTATAAAATTCCACTTATCTTTTCTTTGTATTTACCCTGATGAATTGTAGAATCTGGTTATTACAATAATCCACCCCGACGAATCTGATTATTTTAGGGGGACGAATCTAATAGGCATCTTCAAGTTTATTTATCGCTTAAGAACAATAAGACAACGGATATACCGAAGGTACTGAGTGTGTTTTTTTATTCGAAGCAGAACACTATTACTTTGATGTTTTGGGTTGTGTTGGGACTGTTCGGCATCGTACTCATGGACAATGAAGTGTTATTTTTCTGACGATCCAAAAAATAACACTTAATTGTCCATGCTCTTTGAAATTATTGAGATTCGTACCCAAGAGAACTTTGCATAAACAAAATTTGGGTTTCTATAAAGAATACAATATGGTAGATTGATCTGCAAGTGAAGAAGCTATCATCCTCCTCACACCTCGACTAGAGTTGGAAATGGATACCGAACACACTCGCCAGTCTATGTGTTTGCATAGAGAAATTGAACACATCTAGTGGATTTGGCAGGGCACCCCAGAAATAGAGTTCTGGAAAACGTATGATGTGGAAAAGTTCGTAAATGGGGCTTTGGTACAAGAAGTAAGTGGACTCTAAAGCAGCAAACAGAAATACTCACACAAATCGGTTAGCATCGTCCTCAGACACAAAGTCAGATGAAGTAAATACTAAATATGGCACACTATGAACTAAAGAGTGATGTTAATTTATAAATATTGGATCCCAGAAGCTTTGATAAATGAGAGTGAAGAAAGGTCCCTGAAACGAGTGATGCCTGATGAGATGGGGGCTTGGGTCGCCACCACGCTACGAGATATGCCCGATTGGATGGCGTGTAAACACTGGTTGAAACTACAATTTGGAAGAAGCATGAATGGATTGACCAAAAAAGAGAGTTCATTAATTAATCATTGTCAAAGACCCGGCGAGAATTTTATCGTATTTGCGTTCGATCTTCAGTATCAAAATGCACAGCTGGTCTTCCCGAGGACAAATTATTATATCTGATCTTCGACAATATGCGACCAGAATTAGAGGCCACGTTTCAAAAGTTATCGGAGTTAAGGGAAATGTATGATGGGAATGTGAAGACGAGGAAAAGGAACTCAAGCAGATCTGAGGTAGTAGATACCAAATATTCGAACAAACATCCATGGTTCACGAAGTCACCATGGAGGATAAGAGTGATATGTGTAAAAGATATAGAACCCGAATATTCTATGGGAAGCAGAAAATCGATAAGATCTGAACAACGGCTAATCTGGCCGCCCCTGATATGGACTGCTCGAGGCATCAGGAATTCCAAAAAAGATTGTGGTAGGTAGAGAAGAAGGAATACAATAAATAATAGGTAAAAAATATAAATAAATAAATCAAAAAACGAAATAAAAATTAATGAACAGTAAATAAAAACAAAAAACTGACGTTTTGGATAAAGGCTATGTTTTGTCAAAGCCAGGATAGTTCTCTAAAGAGAATATTAGAGAACTACCCTTTGCTTTGACAAAGGATAGCCTCTATCCAAAAAGTCAGCTTCTTTGTTTTTATTTACTATTTATTATTTTTTATTTTTAAATTTTTATTTATTTATTTATCTTTATATTTATAATTTAAAAAAATTGGGAGAAGGCTGGAAGTGATCACGGAAAGGAGAAAATAATCCTCCAGCAAGAAATCAAAATGAAATGACAAGCTGAGATATCGATCTGAAACCAGCCAAAGAAGGATTATGACAGTTATCGATTACATTGAGAGGAAGGTCGACAGGAGTTTCATCGATACCGTGGCTAGTTTATTCATGCTGAACGACCAAGTGGCGAGTGGATTGAACTGACCCCATACCAGCACACACTTCCCACCTAAACTTGCCAATAATTGACAAAGTTACCTAAAATAAAAAAACTCTCATTTAATAAAAAGGAGAAATGGTTTTAAATAAATCTGTTCCTTTATTACAAACACAATAAATATCATGAAATACAGGAAAACACATCAAATTGGAAATAAAAAGCATTACAATCAACCAAGAAATTTATACATTGAGCAGTTATACAAAAAAATTAATTTAATCGGAGTAAGCAAAAAAGAGACGCAAAAGTAATGCGCTCCATAAAAATCACACTGGAAACATCACGGCCGCAGCAGGAACAACGTTTGAAAATACCTAAAGTAACAAAAACTTTAAGGTCGAAACAGATAACAGTCAGAATGAAAACGTGGCTGGGTTGATTGTTTCTGGGACATACGTAGATGGATTGACGTGATTTGGGCACATATGCGGCCGAAATGACGTGTTTTGGGAGCAAGCATGGCCGAATTTTCATGATTATCACCGAAAATCACCCAAATGAGTTGATTTACGTATGGCGAACGGAATAGAACCAAAACAACACCTCGTCACCCAGACAACAATCAGAACGTCGAAGTCGAGGATATTGGAAAAGAAAATAAAGCACAGGCGTAGAAAGCGAGTAAGGGTTAAGCCTAAGGTAAGGGAAACTAATCATGCTAATATTTAGGACTAACAGAAAAGACAGTATCAATAATATTACCAAAAAAATAGTCAAAACTGATTGCTGTCCAAGTGTGTCACGGGACTCTTAGGATAGGCGGGCGTCAGAAGACAGCGAAAATGATCGAGCCAACGTCACAAGCTAGGACGTGGCTGGAGAAGTCCCACACAAAGTTTGAAGGATCAAAATCGAACAGCAGGTGCAGATCATTTGAAATAAATGTGGAAAGACGTTCAAAATAACGGTGGTTATGAACCTTTGCTGTGAAACACTTAAGGAAGCTGGTCGCAACATCGCTCCAACAACAGCCAAGAAAAATGAGTTCAGCTAATCAACCTGACAACATACAGGCCTCACAACGACTGATAGTCGACGGACAGGGATCTCGAGTGCCCCGAATTATCTGACTAAAGTATTTTTAAAATTCGAAAACAGCTAAAAAATTTTAATGCGCGTGCAATAAACCTCCGCGCACCCTAGAACACAGTATGCCATGCGAAAATGAGCGGGCAACAGTCATCACCAAGATGAGTTTTATTGCAATTGAAATAAAATAATTAATTGGTTTTTAACCAAAAAAGCTTCTCCAGACGACAATAAAATACTTATAAGCCCTAAAAAAACAAATTATCGCGAGATAATATCAAGAAATAACATTCCCGTCAAATAAAACCCATAACATCCCATATATTGGCATTGTGGTTTTTCCAGGATCATCATTCGGTGCCATTACATGAATGGACCTGCTGCACATGTGTGATTTGCGACTAATGATCCCAAATAAGAACCGCATGGAATATTGCAAACATGCACTGGAAGAGGAATATGTTGCAAAATTAGGTCGACAACTCTTTGAAGATGCCAAAATACAGATGAGACGGATTACACAAAAATTACTAGATTACTACTCACCTGCCATACTCGACATCATCCACACACTAGTGAAAGACATGGAAGCCCAAGAGGTGGTACACCATTGCGAATCAGCATGGTCTTGCCCTATTTCCTTATTTAGAAAGCCAAAACTAAAAAGCCGTTTTTTGTTTTAGAGGCTCGGATATTGAACACATCTTCCATTTGCCCTCCAAACACATCTTCCATAAACTCAGCCATGCCAGGGTCTTCTCGACTTTAGACCTTTGACGGCCACACAAGCAGGTTGAGCTATCGCCAGAGTCACTGGAGAAGACCACGTTCATATTCCTGGGATGGGGACCTACTCCTATTGGGTCATACCCTTCGAGGTATAGAACGCGGCCCAAGCAATTCAGGCTCTCATGAACTAAGTCCTCAATTTATCAGTGCAGCCTTAATGCTTCCACTATGTCGATGACATAATTGTGGCTACTGCAGATTCGGCTTCGCACATCAAGACACTCAAACTGGTCTGCGGTTGACTGTTAAAAAATAACCTGAAGGTTAACTTCGATAAGTTGTCAGTCTTCCGAAGTGGAATTTCTCGGCTACTGGATCAAAGGTAGGGCACTCATTCCGAGTACAAAATAATCGTTCCCATTTTGAACTATCCTCGACCTAGCAACGTCAAGCAAGCATGACGATTTGTCTGAATAGTGCAATATCACCAACCGTTCGTCCCTAACCTAAGTGATACCAACTGGTCTGTATGCAGGTTACCCACAAAGGGATATTGTGGACCTGGTCACCCGAAAACGAAAATGCGTTCAAGAGATTAAACGAGTGCTAACATCCATGCCTTGCAAATCGTGACATTACATGTCAGTATAATGCGCTGCGCCTGGCAGAGGCTAAATATAATAAGTTTATTTATGGGTGTGGGTGGTGTTGTGTTTAGTGTCTTGTTATTTTGTAAGTGTTTGCGTGTTTGTTGTTGGTTGTGGAAGTGCGTTTCGTTGTTGAGTTCGAGCGATTTGCATAAAAGATGCGTGGGGGGAGGGGAGGATGGTGCATGTGCGTATGTGTTCATTTGAGTTTGAGTGTCTGTTTACATGGGGAAACTGGAAATTGTTTCCATTAAATATTGCAGTGTGCTTTATTTTCCCGTCGTTATATCTGTGCAAACTGTTATAACGATGTTTTGTTGTTTGCAGAATTAAGTTTTGTACAATTACTTAGCCGCTGTTGTAACTGAAAAGAGCGATAGCGCTCATGTATTGTTATGGCTCCCATTGTTATCAGAGATTTTCTGGGAAGCTGGTGAAAATCGCGACAGTATTGTTGTATGGCGTTTTTTTCTTTTTCTTTTTTGGTTTTCTTGGGTGTTTTCCTTGAGGAGAGAGACATGTTATTCTCTCTGCCAAAGTCTTTTTCCTGATCGAAAGACGATTCGAATGGCTCGCGGCCATATGTAAAAGGAGGAATGTTCTTCTGATTTGAACTGGTCAATACAAAGGAACTGCGTTTATGCTAAATCAAGCTGTGTATATTAATACAGTTTTAAAATATGCTACTGTAGTCAACCATTCCGAGCCTCTTCAAGTCCATTTACTGAAACAAGGATTTGTCCAAGGTTTAATGGAATTATATGCCGTTGCGGAGCCGGTCGAGAAGTCGTAAGTTGTTTATCGGGCAGTGAAGCCCGCAACTAGTGCAATTAAGTGTTATTGTGGTGAGTGAAGCTTTTGTATTTTTTAAAACATCGAGACGGGAGTCCTGTGTGTGGTGTCAGCGAGTGACCCGCAGTGACAGTTGATATTGTGAGTCATACCAGAAAATTAGCCAACTGTAATTAAGATAGTTCGTTATGCTGAATGCGATCTCGGTCGAGTGAACTGCATCTGTATAATGTTGTTTTTTGGCACTTACAGTTTTATTTTAATAATTCAATAAATGTTGTTAAATGTCTGATGTAAAAGATAGCATTAGAATAAGAGTAGGACGTGGGACTGCATAACTGTAGGAGAGCACAAACAATTGAGCGCAGCTGACGAACTGTTTTTAGTTTTTAGTTGTTGACAACCCAACGAAATTGCGAGTGCCCCTCGAGGCGGTGCTCTAACCCCTGATGGCCTCCTCTGAGCGATTGCTCCAGTAACATTTCGGATTTCAAGTTTACAGTAGAGGGGGGGGGGTCCCGTCACAAAATACAAACTGATGTTTCAAAGAGGGCATCCACAATAGAACGGAGAGTAAATCATCGTATATTGCTGCAGAGCCCTTACCAAGACGGAAGCCCAATACAGTGCCGAAGAATGGGAATGTCTCGCGGTTCTTCATTCTATGAAGAATTCCTGCCCCTACATCGAAGAAACCCACGTTATGGTATACTGCGACACCCAATCATTAAAGTGGATGGGAAATTTCCAAGATCATCATGGAAGAGTGGCCAGATTTAACCTCAAACTACAGTCTTTCGATTTCGAGTGCCTACACCAGCAATGTTGCCTTGTCTCGAAGCATGTTGGTGTTGATTCATCCTGTACCAACCCACATCAGCCACGGTACTGAAGATAAAAAACGGAAACGACTCTGGCGACCACCGAACGACTATCAACAACCTCGAAAATATAAAATATATCGTGGGGCGACACCTAAAGTGGACGATACCCTGGAATACCATATGAGTGTACCGGAAAACCAAAGAGCTCAATTAGTGCGAGAGTGGCATGAGTGGCCGGACCTCATTCATCCTTGAAGATAGGGATTATATTAAACACTGAAGCAATTATGCTATTGGCCTAAAATGATAGAAGATATTTGCAAATTAATAATGACTTGTATAGTTTGTCAGCATTGTTAACTATTTAACTACAATATCACCCGCTAGTCAGTAGAAGAAATAATTCCTGACCCCATGAATTGTGGGCAATCGATGCGGCTGGCCCTCTCATTACCATCACCCAGGGCAATAGATACTTTACAGTGTTGGTCGACGTTTTCAATGGATGGGTAGAGGTATTTTAAGCAATAGATAGGGCAAAATAAAATGCATTGCGTGTTGAGGACTGAATGGTATTAGGGTGGCTAAAATGATATATCACTAATGCAATCCGAGCTAGCGCACAACTTCAGGGCTCCTAGCACTCACTGTTGTATAATTGCCTTATCCTTATAAGGGGCACTGGAGAGACGGGCCATTTACTTACCACCATTCTCGTGGGACTAAATATGAAAGAAAGTAAAAGAAATGAAACTGTAACACAGAGAAAAGAAGACGGGTGGAAAAGGAAAAATATGCCGACAAAGAACTGTCTACTAAGCGTGCATGATTAGACATACGAAACCATAATAAAAAATATTATGAAGACTAAAAGAAACCATATGGCACAGGGTGAAGTTGACCCTGTTTAGCTCCTCAGGTGCGAGCCGTTTATTGTGATATTCTACTTACATGATCACCATAACTTTTGTTCTCTCTTGTTGTTTGCATATATTATAACGAACATCTAATAGTTATACAAATTCATGTGTATTACGTTATTTTCATTTCCTATCTTCATACTCTGATGTGCTAACTGAAACGGGGCTGATTATTTATCTGCCCACCGATGTGAACTATCACTTCCGTACCTGACAGTAGGTTTCTCCGTTTATTTATCTTTGTATTCGCTGGACCCCTCAAATCGCCTGATCTTGTTAATCCAGTTAATATTTATCTCATAATTCACCAGCCAAAAGATAAAAACCTTCCAGCGACTAAGCCAGATAATCATCGTCAAGGTCTGTTGGATTCTCTGGGAAGGGCAGCAACGAAAATCTGGTTCCGTCAATTGAAAAAGCAGTTAACATACATCTGAATGACGATGGTTTTTTAGAAGAATTGATTGTTCGTTTAGTGATCACTTGGAAAAGCGAATTATCAACGTGTCTGACAAGCTGACACCCCTTCTTGCCGATGTGGAATGGCTTAATTCACGCCTCGATGATCTTTCGCAACAGATCTCAGCTCTCGATGCTCGCTTGATTAAAATGGAATCGCCCACTTCTATTGATGCCAACCAGTCCTCTGATCAAGTTTTAATGAAATTAGATGACACCATACAACATTTGAGAAGGAACAATCTGCGTATTTTTGGGAATCGCCTGGGTCCCATCTGAAAAATCAGTCGAGGAGAACATTGATTTATGCTCTACGACGATAGACATGCAACGACACTCGACAATCAAATAGCTTAAGGAAAAAACTAAATAAGCGGTTCTGAAGCTATGCTTTCACTGCCATACTCGTCCAAGTAATAGCCAAAAGAGGTACGCTGAATTAGGAAAAAAGCCATATGAACCTGGTTAAGTCATCTTGATGATAAAAACAAATCCTTTCCTATGAGGACGATAGAGTTGATTGTTGATTGACGATAGGACACGGAGCAGTAGGTGATCCAGTATGCTCGAAGTTCACATCCCGGATTTGACGAGGCCTGCGATGCCTGAGGAACTTCTAAAGGTAAGCTTGTGATTTAGAATATTTGCAACCAATGAATTAGGATGGTCCTTAATATTCAGAAGCAGCTTCTTCAGCGACTCTTGGACGTGGATCGGCCTCATTGGCTCAGTGGTTGCGTGATCGCGTGTGATGCCCGAGGACGCGGGTTCGACCTCGGCCGAGGACGACGAGGATTTTTTCAGGGGGAAAATCCTGAGATCACGCACTTCCTTTGGAATGGAAGTAAAGCCGTTGGTCCCGTGTAGCCGTTTACCAGCTGCACATTAAAGAACCCTTACGAGGCATAATTTGCGGCCCCTATAACGCCGTCCTGAAATGACCATGGCAGTTGAAAAGAATGCTAATACCACACAAAAATCTTGGTCGTGGTTTCCAACGTTAGGTATACCAAAATCTTCAGCGATGGAAGTATTAGTTGCTATTCTTCTGTCGAGTTGGGCAATGGTCCTTAGGATGACATTTTGGAAGGTTTAGAGGTTCTTCCATCTGGATTTGCAGTTTGTAACCTAGGCAGGCATACCATACAGAAGAATGGTTCGGATTACCATTTTATAAAGCAAAAGTTTGCTATCCACTCCAAAAGCACTGTTACGCCCCAGAAGAGCAACCATACAAAACTTTGCCTTCTTGGCCTTGTTTGTACCATAAGAGAGATGGTCGCCCCAATTTAGCTTGGCATCTATCACTATTCCGAGGTATTTATAGTGTTTTACCCACTCGAGCTCCTTTCCAGATAGGAAGAGTGGTTTCGGGAGTTTTATAAGGTTTTTTATAATGAACATAGCGTTGCATTTATCAACGTTTAGGTTTAACCTCCATTTAGCAAACTATAGACATGCAATTAACACCAAGTGATATAATGGCAGTACATTGTTTGGGTTCTCGCAACTCCCCTTCTCCCCATCCAATTATATTGCAACTCTCCTCTACTTCAATGTGTGATTCTATTATTCGACCGTTATTCTTGAGTATTTGACCACCCAGCGATACAGACTGCTACGTCGAGCAAAAGCTATGTTTGGGGCGCAGCAAGCCTGGTCTTATGGCGGTAAAATTTTTGTAAAGGATTCGGAAGGTAAAATTACAGCATTATCATCTGAGGACGATTTACAAAAACTGTAGTGCTCACAATCTGATGCAGCAATTTTTAATGATTACAATGTCCGTAGCTGTTCTATTATATGTGTGACATTCACCACCCCCAATTCAAGGACCAGCGTCCACCTCCTACAGTTAAGCGCCTGGGTTTGTGTGATGCCAAGAGTTCGAGGCCTAAAATGAGGTTGATAACGACATGGAGATGTGTGGTTATAACTTTTATTCGCATTTACAAACACTGTAACAGGATGCACAAAACAACACCATCAACCTAATGATAAGGTTTATATATACTGCAGTGCACTGCTCTGTTTACCTTAAGGGCCCTTATATCAAGCATGCATTAAACTATATCCCATAAGTTCAGTATCTCATTATCCCTTGGTGCAGTCATATGGTGCGCACAACATGTTACACACAGGTTGAAGAATTACACCTGGTTTAAACACGTGAGATAGCAACCATGTGCATGGTTATCCGCTTGGTAGAGTACGCCCAGAACCTCCGCATAAAGTATTCCTCTTAGTAACGCTACTCCCGCGCTCGGTGTTTCTTTTGTTACCACCGGTGGAGGAGAAACACGGAAGCCCCCCCCCTGGCCGATTATGAGTGCTCCAAATCAGAGGACTTGGTACCATATCAAAGGAACATCGCTGTCTGACATAAGGAATAGCTGTCCTAAAATTTTGCACTAGGGACTACTACCTCACCTAAATATATGATGCACTCTTGCATGCCACACCATATGATGACACCACAATTGTTTCATACATTAAAATAATTCTTAACTAATACAATTGTGTCTTCCGTGCATCTAAGGCAATTAACAGTTCCAACTCCAGTTCAAGAGAGCAATTTTAGATCCGTTCAAGTTCACTTAATGCACTATAGTCAATGTTATCCAACCTGGAGGGGAAGTTTCTATGTGGTGCATAAGACTATTAAACATGAAGCGTGCTGTAGTCAAGCGTGGATTCCATGGACTTTAAAAAAAACAAAAAAAAAACATCAAGTGCACTCACCAACTATAACACCTTACTTCCGAGAGAGATTCATCAACGAGAGTCCTTGACACATTCCTAGTGTGCATGAAGAAATATCTCCTTCAAGAAATAATCGAATGTCGATGTCACCATGTCCTTGAGTACGATTAGCCAAACAGACTTCAAATTATGTCTCCCACCTTTCTACTTACATTGCCGTATTCGTAAATCATTTTATCAAAACTTCTCAAGTAAATTAACCAAACTTGTTAAGAAGCTTATACAGCTAACATGATTCGAAGCATGTTTTTCACTCATGTTTTTTTTTTAACATCCTCCCTTCATCCAGAAAAATTATATATTTTTTTTAACACAACAATCCCCTTCAACCAAAAAAAACAAAAAAAATTCCCCACACAACAAAAACTTATTACAATTTTTACATGACATCACGCCACGGACCAAAACAAAGCTCTGCCTAGAGCCTTGCTTGTTTTTAACCACAATTAGCTTAACAACAACAACGGCACAAGGCAATTAAAATAAACACACTAAAAACAACGAAAACAACGCCATAACAATCACACTATAACAAATACACACACAAAGCAATCAATCACACAACAATACCTGATTGAAATAATGAAGAGCTGATAGACGAAACAGTAATATTCTCTTAAAAAAATAATCTTAATCTTACAACAAAAATGCCTTGTATTCGCATTAAAATTGACTTTAATCACCAAAAGAAAAAAAAAAAATAGTGACCTCCGCCGGACCCATGTAACATTAACTGACATGGAATGTCACATATGTAATCTTAGTTGTAGATGTATAAGTGCTTGGTTTTCCATGTTCCACAATTGCGACATGGTTTGATATAAATTTTGTCATGTTTGATATGTTATGCTGTACGAATTCTCTCTTTACAGCTCGCGCTATTCAGCTCCCAGCAAGTGTCGTTTAAGTTGACGTGCTTCTATTATAATTAATCGATAAGTAAAGCTATTATTCAATCCTTGTTAACCAAGTGTGTTTTTTTACATGGCTCCTGTACATTAAAAGTTACTCCATATATCTATCGACTCTGCTAATAAGGCGATTTCTTTGCTCGCTAACATGGAGCGACAACTTACTCTCTTTTTCTGTAATAATCAGTATAATTTGTGTATACTGACACATGCTTTCTATTTGCTTTTCCTCATGAAAGTGAATGTTATTATGTTAATTTTTGGTAATATCTGGATTTGCATGTTAAACATTCAAATGACTTTGTGAAGTGTATAGGGAACTAATAAATTCAACATGTGATTGTTGGTGACCCGTCCATCAGATTGTGAAATTTTTCATGTATCTGTTACGGTTTTTAAGATAGGATTTGAATGTGTCCTAATTTGCATATTTGGGATAATGAAAAGTGCACCATGGGATAGGTCACCCACAACTTCCTATTCATTGGATTCATCAAAATGGACATACAGTATCTACTTCGGTTACGAAAATAAAAGGGGTGGGGTCATTTTTGTATCCACCCTGTATAATAATATAATATTATTAATTTATTAAAAATAAATAATTTGTTACCTTCCTCGAATGAAATATAATATGCAAGAAATTATAAAAATATGTTTTTAATAATTAAAGTTAGTTTCATATATAATTTGTTCAAAAACGTGTTTAAAAATAGATCACATGAAAATAGGAAGGAGCAGATTTGAACATAGGACCTTCACCATTGGAATCTAACAACCTAACCACATGACCACGTTGATCACTTGAACATGACATTCTCTGAATTTATAAATATATATCAATAGCCTACATAACTAATTATAAATGCTTATATCTCGTAAACTAATGCCCATTAGTATGAGTTTACTCTGCCATATAATAATGGTAGGGGTGCTTAACCACATATTTAAATTTCAGTTAAATCCAAGCTTAACAGACCTGGTCCTCCCCTTGTTAGTCAGATAAAAATTTTAATTTCAGTGAACTGCACCTGGACTGGCGATTTTTCATCCTTTTGTAAATAACTTACATCTCTATTATTGGACATATCTCTCTCTCTGGTAACGAGATTTTATTATTGGAGGATTTTAATATTGACATAAATAAGACTTCTGCTGCCCTAAATTCCTTTATGGATTTAATTTATCATGCGGGATTACACATAAATCTTTGCACGCATTTACTCACTTTTCCGCTTATCATCAATCCTATTCTTTCATTGACAGCTCTTTTACTACTATGTCCACCTAATTGTTTCGCTGTTCGTTAGATGTTACTTTAAGTGGTCATTTTCCATTATTAATTATGTTTTCATCTGTGTCATATTTCGCCCCCACCAGAAATTACTTTTGCAATATTTCGCGCCTTTTTATTACCCCATATACTGCATACATTGACCGACACAGACTCAATAATAAACCCCATGATGAACACATATACGTTATTTATCAGGTCTATTGACCATTTCAGTTTAGGATGGGACCTTTATTTTGTTCTAAACTAAGCCTGCAGAACACAGAAGTCGTTTTTTGACACCCTTGGATTGATGATAATCTGCTCGCCCTTTCTAAGTGGAAAAACTTTCTTTATATGAAATCCCGTAGAATCCCTACAACTCCATTGCTCCATGAATTTTAGGATTTTTCCAACATGATTAAGAAGAGATTAGTCAAGCCAAATCTCAATATTATACCTCAGCTGACAAATGGAAAGTTTTCAACAAGTTACTTAAGAACTCTTCTTCTACTAAATCCCTATTTGACGGTTCTCGAGCAGTGAATGCTTCCACTCTTACGGATTTCTGCTGTTATTGCCTCCTAACAATCAGTCGGACGTTGAGACCAGTTCTCTGTTCATTTCTGTTAACTCGCGCTCTTCTTCATACTTTTTGTTACTCCTACCTTCCCAGAAATAATCAAGGAGTTGATAGTTAGTTTAAAGCCATCTTCGACTCCTGACTCCTTGGGCTTTAGAGCTGATGTACTTAAGAGATTAGGGTGACGTGATCGCGAATCCTCTGTCATTAATATTCAATCAATCTCTGATTTCTGGCTCTCTTCCCTCCGGTTTAAAGATCGCTCGGGTGACTCTCATTTACAAGAAAGGGGCAATTATAAGCCTATAATTACTTTGTAAGTCTTTTAAAAAATCATAGAGAAGTTTGTTGATACGTGTTTAGCATCTTATAATTTTACAAACAATTTTTATCTCTAATAATCAGTATGGTTTCACCCCGAATAGAACCACATATACAACATGCTTTGAACTTACCGAGTACATGATAACCGAGATGGTCGAGAACAAATTGGTGGATGCATTGTTTGTCGATTTTGCAAAATCTTTTGACACGGTTTCCATCCCGTTACTTCTAGCGAAGCTTAGTACACATTTTCATATAAACGTATCCCCACTGGCAGGGCTAGCCAGTTTCCTGTGTAACAGGGAATACTTTTTAAGCTGTGAAGGGTTTTCTTCCTCTTTGATCATTAGGAACTTTGGAGTCCCTCAGGGCTCCGTTTTGTCTCCCCTTCTGTTTTCCCTGCTTATTAATGAGCTGCCATCTGTTCTTTTGGGGCACAAAGTTATTATCTACGCTGACGATGTCACACTAGCTTACTCCAATTCCGATACTAACGCTTCTGACTATGTTGCGCGACGGAGCTAGGAGATTATTTGTTTAGAGCGACCTAAATAAATTAAAATTCAACACCAGAAAAACTTAAGTAATGTTTTTTTACTATTGTAACAAGCAAAATCTTCCCCCTCGGATCGGAAATGGCCCATGATCTTTCCTAGGATCTGCACGTATATTCTCTTGTCCTAAAACTGAATCGCAACATAGGTTTTATTTCAAGACTATGCTATTTGCCCCCTGATTTGTTAATTTTATTATATACAGCTTTTATTCACTCTATCTTGTGTTTTGGCATTATATTTGGGGGGGAGGGGGCTTACAGAATGCAACCTGCTTAGAATATTTAAACTGGATTTTAAAAGTGGATTCTGCGAATTCTTTTGAGGATCCCCTGTGGCATTTCTGTCTCTTGTTATTTCCAGGATCTGAGAATTCTCACTGTTTTTCAGGTCTATAAATTACAACTTTGCGCCACTGTATATAAGGCAATTACTTGGAAGCTGTGTACATCATTCTTGTTTTTGACGATCTCTGTTCAAGAAATCCACACTTACCCCACTAGGCATGCATCTGGCATTTATTTGTCTATTATTACGAAAAAATACGCGAGTAAACGAGTTTCTTACGCCGGTAACTTCAAATGGGCTAAGTTATCTTTGGTACGCTGAGTCCATACTTTGTTTTCTATGGAGAGCTAAAATGCTATATTCTTCAGAAAACTTCCATTAACCCTTATTTACGCAACGACTGCTGATTTGTTATGCCAATTAGCCTTTTTACAATTAGATTAAAGTGCTCCTAGTGTTAAATTCGGTCGAAACTTTACGGCAAACACAAGATAGATTAGGCTAGGGTCCACCCTTATTTTACATTCCATTTCAATATAATCTCTGAATATTTTTTTAGAAATAAAGTAGTAACATACATTAAACAAAACTAACATATACACTAAAATTCTGAATTCTCAAATTAAACATGACTTACACATCTTATTTAATAAAATTGTATTAATTCTCCTAGATACAAATATACAATCAAAATTCTCCATCTCTAACAATCAAAGTTTTCAAAAATATAAAAATTTTATATATGCATTGTTAACTATCATTTTACCTTCATTGTTATTTTAAAAATTATCTCCCAAATCCATTATATGAAAACCTCTGAAGATGATTTAATTATCGAAACTCGTAAGGCAATAGAATGAATGTTTCTGCTATATGGACTCTGCATTTATTTCAACTAACTTATAGCAGCAGAAAATGTATAAAAGTACTTTGAAACATGCATTTTGATGATTATAATATACAGGGTGTCCCATAAATGACTGATGGATTTTGAAAATCAATAAAAAAAAACGGAATGCGATAGATATGTATCGTTTGCAGCCTTATGCTTAGAAAATCAGGGAATTTTATCCCACCAAATTTCAAATTTAGTTAACATTTCGACGAAGATGGCGCTGGCGCTGCAGGCGATCTGTAACAGGTATAGTTAAAACGAAGTATTTCAGCTCGTCGTCAAGCTGATAGCGTGTGCTGTTGAGATGGCGTGTGCAGAAAATGTCATTGTTTAGTTTTTTGCAACAGTCCTTGCAACATTATCATACCGGTTTTTATTTTTTCATAGTTTTCAGCGCCACCTGTGGGTGAAAATGTCAACTAAATTTGAAACTTGGTGGGATAAAATTCCCTGATTTCCTATGCATAAGGCTGCAAACGATACATATCTATCGCATTCCGTCTTTTTTTTTTTATTGATTTTCAAAATCCATCAGTCATTTTTGGGTCACCCTGTATGTAATGCTGTGATTGTTTACCTTATGGTTACGCGAAATTTATTAATTTGAGCCGCTGCTCTATTTCTAATTGTCAGAAGGCTATTTATCGCAGTGGTAATTCTTAAGCAATCACCTATGAGATATGCGACGATATGACAGCTTCTTAGGGTCTGACAATGCCACAGCCCAATGCGCATTTTTGCTTCAGCAATGGACAAAAAGTATTTTTACTTTTCTTCTGAACTGGACGATTATCTGCTCTTAAAAAACCTTTGTCACTTATGTTATATTATAAACTGTAATTGTAAAAACAGAATACAATGATGTCTGATTGTTTGGAGCTGATTTTTCACAGAAAGCAGATTTTTCCCTGGCCTGTTCTGATATCATGAATGTCAAACACAAAATGTAATCAATAAAGAATTTATCCTGTTCACCTAAAAGATCATTTTTGGGAGAATGTTTGGAACATATGGAATCACATATCTGAAAATAAGTTCCCTTTCTTACAAAACTCGAATAACTAATGGGATATCTGGTGAACGCCTCAGCCTTTACTGAATAGAGGCTTCAGCCTTTACTATCTGGTGATTGTGGGTGATTGGTTTGTCCGATTTGGGTGATTTTTTTTTGTTTTGTTTGTTTTTTTATGCTGAACAAGTTTGCAATTGGGTATTTTTCTCTATCCCTTACGGTTTTTGGGATAAATTTTGAATGTGTCCTAATTTGCATATTTGGGATGATGAAAAGTGCAACATGGGATAGGCCACCCACAACTTCCTATTCATTGGATTCATCAAAATTGACATATCTGCTTCGGTTCAAAAAATAAAAGGGGGGTTCAGACTTTTGTATTCAACCTGTATATATGTCACGGAATTTTAATGATTCCGTGAACATAGATGATCGTCTGCGCTCCAGGGTATTCGTCAATACTCAACGTAGACGAAATCGTTCTCGACGACGTCATCAGGAGCATCATCTCGCAGCAGCCAATGGGAGGGAAGCGAGCCTCTCGTCTGCGAGCTCATGGAAAAGACGTCGTCGGAAGTTTAGAAGGGATTTGGCGACTACCGAGAAAAGTGTTCTACAAAAGAAGCTCCCGACTGAGCGCGACGGCGAACGGGGACTTTACATGGTCTTGCCAGAGCCTGAGACAACGGCCCGTTCCTCTGCGTCGACTACGGAGGCGGCGAGCGCCGCGTCGTTGGATTCCTGTCCGTGCCGGGAAGCATCTCGGGCGGAGATTGCTCACGCAACAAAGTGCGTGTCGTCGTTGGATAGCCGAGAGGAATCCGTGATATTCGGCGCGGTACCGAGGGAGCTAAGCTTCACCGCCGTGTACGTTCTTTACTCGCTGGTGAGTGTGTCTTTTTCCATTTGGTTCACTGCCGAGTTCACCCGCAACGTTTTCCCGGAAATAAGTCGCCGAATGTTGCAACCTAATTCTCGTGTGCGTTGCTCTTGGCCCGGAGGAATGGAGGCGTATTTTCAAAGTGACCTAGGCTTCGTGTATTTGCAGCCTTAGTTAATTTATGTGTAATTTAGTCGCATATTGAAGTTTTCCATTTTGTTTAAGCCACGCAGCCAAAAATTTCCTAACTTGTGCAATTAATTTGTTTGGAGTTTATCACTAATGTATTCTTTTCATTTAACAGTTATCACGGGAGGCTATTGTGACGTAGTGTAATTTTGCAAACTGAAAACTTGTGTTACGACACATAACTAATTGCAGAAACCAGTTACTAGTTAATTACTTGAATATAAAACTTTATTTGGACAGAGAACTTTTAAATAAATGTGACTCTCTATTTTACCCTGCTTTGTCAATTTAATGGATTGCATAAGATTGGACAATGAACTTTATTTGTGCTCCGTTGTGAGTCTATTGTGAAGTTAGGCGGAGATAGCAGTGTTGTGCTATCCTATTTTGTATGCTAACTGTACTTGATTTGTTTTTACAAAATGTGCATTTTGCCGTTGAAGTGTATTTACTGTATTTTCATATTCTATTTAAATGTCGTCAATGGGTCGATTCGACCGTGGTGATATTTGCCTTTAAGCTCGTCCCAGTTAAGGTGCTAACGATAAATTTCCCTTATCTATTGTGAGCTTTACTTTACGATACATATATATGTATATATATGGTTATAGTATGTAATGTTATTACATGAAGAATTTTGAGTAAATTCTATTGATGCTTTAATATTAATTATTTGGCATTTAATTATATCTGAAATTGTTTATTGTCTCTAGCTTTATTTATTGAATTATTTGTTAGGCACTGCCTTGTAGAGGTTAGATTGTTTTATGCTTCAAGAATTTAGCTTTTAGAATTGATGATATATCTATGCTAATTTAAGTTAATATTGATACTTGTGCTTAGCCTGTATACAAATTAGTTAAGCTGGGATTTGATTCCATTTGAAGAGTGGTTTGTTTTCATTAATTCTAGTTATTGGTTGTGAGGTTCCGGATTGGAATCCTCACATAGTTGACCATTTTTAATTTATTTTAATAAACCTTATTATTTATCTTTTTCATTTTTGTGTGCTGTTGCATGTTATTAAGACTTCCACTGCGATGCTCTAAATTCAACTTTAATACATGTGACAATATACAATTTGGGCCAAAAGAGATCAAATTAAATGTTAATTGAAATTTTTGGTTTACAGACCTCTGTATGTAATAGAACATTGGTAATTGACGCTACAAAAAATATTTAATAAATTTATTTTAATTTTATTTCATTCAAGACAAGATTTTAATAAAATTACCACATCCTGTGAAAGGCTTACGATGATTCCTTTAGAAGAATACCCATGAATATCGACAACCGCTGAATAATGACCTTTCAGAATGGATGTAGGCCGTCCAGGTGCATAAATGGTCCAGATACGAACTGTACCATCTCGACTACCCGTGAGTAAAATCATTTTATCCATAAGTATATCAAAGCAACGTGCTCCCTAAAAAGTATAATAAAAACTGTATGATAATCATGTACATAAACACAGGATTTTCTTATGATCAAAAGAATGAAACTTAAACAAAAAATATGATAGAGGAACTCGAAAAAAAACAGATGTTAAAGGGTAAGCCCTCTATGCTTTCGAATTAGAACAAAGATAGAGTAACAACTCAATGAATATATTAAAATAAAATCTCATATAAACAATACAAGATGAAAGTAGAAAAAATGAATTACAAGATGTCACAACTAAACCTATGAGCAGAGTGATATTGAATTGTGCAAGAGGGGAATAAGGCAGTAGACAACTGAATTGTAAATTAAATATGCTTTAATCTTCAAATTCAAGTATTTGATCTGTATTGATTATTGACCTACAAAGACTTTTTCTTTCTATTTTGGAATTATTTCCAAGTCTAGATTAGTCTATACAGTATCAATTCCTGACTCCAAAAATTCAATCAAAGCAAACATTAAGAGCCTCAGCTCTATTACTAATAATTTTCTTCATTATGAATTTTTGATACATAATGATTTAGACTCCGATATCCTCCAGTGAGATTAAGCTGTCCTCTGAGATGAATTTCTCCTGGTCCTGAAGATCCAAAGCTCCTAATTAGATGGACGCTAAGGTTGATAAAATGGGCGCTAGTGGTAACCGTAGAATTCGATAACGGCAACCTATCTAAGTAAAGCTTCTCGCAGGAGAGGGCTACGAAAACAATAAAAGTCACACATTAATATCGAATCAACACTGAGAGACACATTTGCTACACAGTACAAATGACATCCAATGAGAGTTACTAACGTCGATGAGTTAGTGTTTCAATGCTACTAACGTCGATCTTGTGAACTCTGTTTTTCACATATCCCCATAAGAAAAAGTTCAAAGGGTTCCTATCGGTTGAGGGAGGGGGCCAAAGGGATTGACCCAACCCTTCCAATCCATTGTTCTGGAAAGTTTGCATCAAGGCACTGCCTAAGTTGCTGGCCCCAGTGAAGAGTTGCTCCATCTTGTTGGTAGAATATGTTGGGCTGCAGTTATTCCATTTGTAGAATCAGATAGTCCTCCAGCATATCTAGGTAGGTTGCAGCATTAATAGTGTCTTTAGCGAAAAGGAAAGGTCCAATAAGTCGATTATGCATTAAACCGAGTAAACAATAACCTTTGGGCTGCCGCGTGTATGCTCCCTTAGAGCGTGAGAGTTTTGTGAGCCCCAAATGCGGCAGTTGTATCAGTTTACTGCTCTGTAAATCTGTAATAGTTTTTGATTTGTATAATACGGAAGATAATTTATAAAAGCCCTGTATACAGCTTAATATCATTATGTTCAAAAGTTAAGTTAAAAATAATGAAGATTAATTTAAAATTTTATCTCCCACCTTTTTAATCATTTTTTATATTTTTCAAACAATAAACAACTAAATTTTAAATGTAATGAACAGGTTGCCTTGAAAAACACAGAAACTCTCAGTCGTAGTCAGACTGATTTTAATCTCGACCTGTTCGCACTTCGCTGCAAATAGAGCTAATGCATGTTGAAAGTTAAGCTAATGCAGAAAGATTTAAGACGGACAAACTTGCCAGCAAAGAACAACCTCTCCATCAGGCAATTTCCCATACCAACAGGCTCATCACTTCAGCTGCCCCTGTGTTTCCAGTTTTTAAAGATAATGACCAAGAGGGATGGCATTACGCACCCTTGGCAGAAACCACTCATGGTGAAAGTGTTTTAACTTAATGCCGTTATCCGAACGCACATTTCAGATCTTTTCTACAGAGACATTATAGCAATCAGTAATTGCCCATCCACTCCATACTCTTGCCACACCCACAAGTCACTCTCCCAAGGAACACTGTCATGTGATTTTTAATAGTCACAAAGCAGGCGTATACATCTTTTGCATAATCCCATGATTTCCCATAGATTTTCTTAGAAGTAAGATGTGATGCATTGTACTTTGGCGAGGTTAGAAATCACACTGCTCTGTCGACAGTTTAGAATCGAATATTTCCCGACTTCTTTTCTTGGGACACTTAGGTAGACTTCTCCAGGAATGCTAAGCAAAGAGATACCTCGATAATTGTTACAATCTCTCCGATTTCCCTTTTTGAAGATAGTGACCACAATTCTTTTCTGAGGAATCTGACAGAGACGCGTGGGACACAGGATGCCATTCTAATTTAAGGCCTTTAACATCTCAGACAAGGCTTTATCATAACCTGCAACTCTGCCAGTCTTCTAGGACTTAATTCTCCATATAATTGCAGCATCAGTGATACTGCCTCTTTGTGTTTTCGCATTAGAATAAAGGTAAACACACACTAAATAGAGGGTGATTCTGAAAAAGTGTGTATAACTGTAAGCAATGAGAGAGATGACGAGAAGGAACATTTTCTTTTAATACAATGTGGGTCCGAATTTGAGCGCTAACTGAGATATGAACATAAATAAAAATGCTCCCACCAAGATCAACATATTATAAGCTCATGTTCTGCAATGATTAGAATAATGAGTTTTGGAGGAATAATGGCCTACATAAAACTGTTCATACCGTTAAAATTTGATCGTATTCCAACAAGTAGTTTCCGAGTTACGCATTCAAAATCGTAACAGTGTTCGGTTTGTGGGTTTGTTTCTTATAGAAATCTACATTTTTATTCCGATCTTGATGAAATTTTGCATACTTGACAAACAAAGCATGAGGAATGTCATTGTTTATCTCAGATTTCGAAAAAATAATAATTATTGTTAAAAAAATCTATATTCATAGTTATCGCAAGGCATATTAATGATAAATATCTCATCACCAACAATGCAAGGCAAAGTTTGTGCAACAAAAGATATCAACAATGTTATCAATACCCAATTCACAAACACTGCACGGACCAACAATATATATCTCATGACCAACTATGGAAGAAAAATTTGTTGCAACAGTAGGTATCAACATGCAATGAACCACAAAATGCAAGGATCAAAAATATATACCTCATGACAAACAATGCAAGGCAAAGTTTGTGCAGTATAGATAACTTTTAATTTGTAACAATGCATAGAATTCCTATAATTCAGGCTTTTCTTAGAATTAAGAGTCCTTAGTACTTAACAATTTTATGAAAATCTTAAAAAATGACCAATAACTGGAAATAATGGAGAGTTGGCAGACTATTAAGAAAGAGTGGAAGGACGACAGAGGAAGCACTCCTTTAGCTCCGTGCTGTATTGAGCAAATGGTAAGCATGTAAATAGAAGAATCAGCGACTGCTGGACTACACAACGTGATGAATGGCCAATTCTGCTTCAAGACATCGAGAGAAGAGTGGGAATTGCAACAACATCAAGTGTACATCTAAAGTAAGATTATGTGACTAAGAAATTATTTAGACTAGTAGTGGCATACTTGCAGAAGTCCATCCAATGTGAGCCTTTAAAATTTTTTTTTTCGAATTTTCATTAAGAATATTAACTGTATTAATTCTAAGCTTTTTCTTGTGTTTATTTTTAAGATATTTCAAAATTTATTCCAAAAAACAGAGTCAGAGCCACGCTGGGTTTACCACCTACCAATATATGGTAGCATAGCAGATCCAAACATTTCATAAAATACATTTTGACTATATTCTGTGTAAATGTGAATATTTTGGAAACTGAAATGCTGATAAAGAGATAATTTAAAGTTCGTTTCCAAGAATAAGTAACAATGAGCATTAAATGACGATGCCGTGACAGGACATAAATAAGGCAGCGTCTATTGAGGAGGAAAAGGAGCCACAAGTGTCTCCCTTGAGTCCCTATCAAACATCCAGATGAATGGAAAAAATGTAAGTGCCTGGAAAGGAAACAGAAAGAACGTGTATTGGTCAGAGAAAGTCAGCAACTAAAACATAAAAAAACATTGGAAACTTCTGAACAACGGGAGTTATAAATAGAGCAAGAGGGTATAAGAGCTTCTACATCAAAGGCAAGAAAAACTTGTGTCTGCAAACTCGTTTCTGGCTCGTCTCAAAAAACATAGTCAATTCACATTCACCGTTTCGAATTCTCAGCATTTTTTCTCGTGTCCCAATTAGGTGCATTAGCTATAATGCACAGCGAGCAAGCTGATCACTGATGCTCGCTGCCTGTTAGTATGCCACTGCCACTTTAACTTGTTGACATGCGACTAACTGAAGAATTTATTCCGCTCTCTGATTGGTAGAAGACCTAAAGTACTAGATAGAGAAACCCTATATTTACTCTGCCACATAAGTTGAATGACAAGATGACGTCATTTCTAGCGCCAGCCAATAGACGTTAACGGGAAATAAATCGCTTAGCTATTCCAGGAACTTTCGTTTTCGAAACATTGTTTTCGTATCTATATTTAGTTTCTATTTTCTTTTTTTTAAAAGATAAATGAAAATACTAAATTCAAAAATGACGCAGAATAGTCGACTCAAAGGCAATTCGTTTCAAAATATGATTTTTAATAGGCTTTCCACGTTTCAACGATATCTCTACCTTTACTAAAGTAGAACAAGCGCATCATGGGTAAAATCTAAACAAAGCATATTGATGAGAAGACTTACTGCGCATGTCTAAAACATCGTTCAATTTACGTGGCAGCAAGTATAGTGCCACAAATTTATGATTATTATGTTTTAGATATTACAGCAAACAGCTACACCATCCTTTGGAAAAAAAAAACACATATTTACAACACATCAGTAGTAATACATTTGCTATTCTGGAAGCTTGTAACTTTTACTTGATTAATCTAGCGGAAAAAGTTGAGTTTCAATCAGAAAAAGATCAAAACGAGAAATTATTAAATATAAAAAAGAAGAGAGAAAGAAAAGAGAGATATACGGGGAAGCCCCCCCGCCCCAAAGAATGGAAAAGAGCGCGCAATCTCAAGATCGTGAGAGGAGAAAAGAATGTGCTCGAGGAAAAGAACTTGGAAAGAAATAAATGTGTCTTGAGAAATAGAAAGAATTCCGAAACAAAAGAAGAGTTTAGAGAGCAAAGTGAAAGAGGCAATAGGCGTAAATGGTTCAAGACCAGGACTGGATATCAAGTAAAAGAATTTAATAATTGGTGTGCTTCTCGTCAAGGTGGAATTCAAGCTACTACAATTAATGACGCCGGTGTATCCAATTCGGGAAGGGCACGGACTTCAACAAAGGGATGAGATGGCGGATCAGGAGCTGCGGACATCAGCAGGCATATGACTGAAGCGAATGCGGAGGGCAGTGAGACGTGAATGGCAGCATGTGAGCTGGCGTCGACTTTAGCATGTTGTGTCGCATGCACGAGGCACCATGCTCTTTCTGCATCTAGTAAGTGTTAAGATTCTCATTTTCATTGAAATAACTTTGTGCCCTGCGTTAAGTTAATTGTGAATTTGATAACTAACCATACTTTTATGAAACTCTACATACTTAGTGTTAATGATATCTCTATGCATTGGATGGTGTAAACCCTATGTCATTTGTTATCGTGATATGTGCTAATCATTAATAATTGTTTTGTTTTAATCTTTACATGTGCCTATCGTCCTGCCTACAGTAGTGAACTTATGAACGGATATATATGCGAGAAGGACGAGACACTAAAACCGTGGAATACAATAAACAATAGTTATTAATTAAAAATAAAAAATTAAATAAATAATAATTAACAAAATAATTAATAAATAATAAAATCAAAATAAAAGGTTGAGGTTTTGGATAAATTCAGAATAACTTCAGGATAATTCTCTAATATTCTATTTGCCTTTACAGATTTATCCTTTTTGCTTTGATAAAGCATAGTCTCTATCCAAAACGTCAGCTTTTTATTTTGATTTTATTATTTATTAACTATTTTGTTAATTATTATTTATTTGTTTTTTATTTTAAATTAATAACTATTTTCTATGAAGTGAACTTATCTAAAACTTCGTTGTGGCATCGTATACCATTTCCAGAGTCAAAGGAATGTAGGCTTATGGTACCCCGCCCAGAGCGGCTACCGATTCCTGTAGGATGAGCGTCCGAAGACTCTGAAAATGTATTTAATAGTAAGCCAGTTGATAAGAAGCTATTGCTCCGAATATAATTAATCAGATGTACATACGTTAAACATTCAATTTATTGGTGCATTGAGGAAATTCGATTCATTAGCTCTAATTCTGTTAATTTATTCTCCAAGCAGATTGGAGCACTCCAAGCAGATTCTGCTCATAGTGGGACCAGGACCATTCCGTGTCTTGGGAAGGCACTCTTCAAGCAACTTTTACAGAATTATTTCTTATCAATTATTAATTGTATAATTGACTTAAAATAATCTCTGTCTCAGATTTTAGTGAATATCATTTATTATTGCAATTGTTAAGCATTGATTTGTAAGATAATCGATTTCATTAAACTTTAATTCAAAATGTTAAAAATACGTCCTTCCTCCCTACTCTGCTGACACTTGGTAGCTCAGCCGTGATGACATAACGGACGGAAATTTTCTTTGAGCTCCCAACAATTTCCACTGCACATTTCAACTAAAGAGGTGAACTTTTTTTGATACTTTAATAGTGAGTGCTTCATGGTGCAACGAAGACAAAGCTGGATTTCAGAGTGAGGACGTCTGCATGCAAAGAAGTGAGCTGCATATGTCACTTAAATATAGGAGCCTTTAAAAAATTTTTTTTCAAATTTTTATTAAGAATTTTTACTGTATTAAATATAAGCGTTTTCATGTGTGTTATTTTTAAGACATTTCAAAATTTATTCCCAAAAAAAAGTCCGAGCCACGCCGGGGTTATCAGCTAGCTTATTTGGTAGCACAGCAGGTCCAAACATTTCCTAAAAATATATTTTGACTATATTCTGAGGGAAAGTGTATATTTTGGTAACTGAAATGCTGACAATGCGATGACTGAACGTTCGTTTCTAAGAATTTTTAATAATAAGCATAAAGTGAAGATGCAGTACAGAACATTAATAAGGCAGCGTTTATTGATTTAGGCATAGGAGTCTCGCGTGTCTCCCTTGAGCTCCCTATCAAACGTCCAGACGACTGACAAAAATTTATGTGTCTGGAAAGGAAAGAGAAAGAACGAGTATTGGTCAGAGAAACTCTGCAACTAAAGCTATACGGGCGTATGAAACATCTGAACAACGGCAATTTCGAATAGTAACAGTGTATAAGAGCTTCTACGTCAAGGGCAAGAAAAACTCGAGTTTAAAGTATCTGCTGATGCTCCGCAGTGGTAAGGCAGGTCAAGAAGAGTTTAGATGCTCCGGTATATCACCTGGACTACCCGTTTTTCGTGTTTTTCGTAGAATGGACAGTACCTGTGCTTTGTGTTATGTTGATTGAGTTATTATTTAACCAATTGGGAGTTATAATTTAATTTTTTGAGATCTATCTCTTTAACTACAAGTGTAATTAACCCGGGCAACGCCGGGTACCTCTGCTAGTTTAAAATAAAATAAAATTTTAGGCCATTAAAAAATTTATTTTTGCTAATGTTGGGATTATATATTATTAGTTGTAAATAAATTGGTGAGTGTTATTTACAAAATTAACAATCAGTACAATTTTGAAATTTCATTTGTATTTTAAATTCTGTATGGATATGAGAACATAAAAGGTATGTAAACTTTAATTGGTTTTAATTTTTTCATCAAATAATGATATAAAAATCACAGGCTATAAATAAAACTAATGTTATTTTTATTTTTAATATTGTAATTTATTTTACTTTATTTAATCAGCTTAAACAGTGGCATTAAACACTTTTCTCTATGGAGCTAAGCAGACGCTTCTAGCCTTTTACGCACCCGATAGAGAGGTTTGTACTCTGTAAGTGTTACCTCTCTCCATTGCTGCTCTCTCGTTTTATTTTGAGTGTACATAAGCACTGGAAGTGAGTACTGTACGAATTTAGTGCATTAAAATAAATTCTCTTTGGACCCGTGATTTCTTCACAGGAAAATATACATATATAAAGTGTGAAACAATTATGCTCTCATAAACAGTGTAATTCTGAAAAAGTGTGTAAACTGTAAGCATTGACAGATGTGACCAGAAGAAGCATTTTCTTCTAATACAATGTGGGGTCGCAAGTACATTGTTCTGGAGCTACCACGTTTTATGTGCAAGAAACCTTATGTTAATGACAATAATATAGTTTAGTGTCCTCTGTTTTAGACGACAACCAAAAGACAACAAAATCTGTAAACATTACATACAATAATGACGCCATTTCAAAGCAAACGTTCAAAGTGACGGCCACCAGTGGTGCGACATAGCTGAGACCGCCGACGTAAGGATTCTCGCAACCAGTGAAACATGTCTGGAGTATCTTCAATGCCACCAGCAGTAACAGCAATTCGTGCTACCAGATTATCCACTGTATTGACAACTGTTTCATACACTAGGCTCTGAAGATGGCCCAATACAAAATCAAATGGGTTGAGGTCATGTGAGCGAGATGGCCAGGCTACACAGGCTACTATTTAGAGTGTCACACACTGGTGGTATTTAGTGTGCCAGAGCTCCATCATGTATGTACCACATGCTTTGTCGAACATCCAGAGGGATGGTATCGAATAGCTTGGGGAGCAGAAACTGATTGTAATACTCAGCTGTCAAGTGGTTAGGCATGATGTATGGGCCCAGTAGATGTTTGCCCACAGCAGAAAGTAGCTTCATCCGTGAACAGCACGTGTTTGGATCACGAGCATCCTGCTACAGGAACCACATGGCAAAGGCAACACGATCGGGAAAATCTGTAGGACACAAAACTTGCATCTCGTGACACAGTAAAGGGTGCAACAGCCTTCCACGGACAATCTTCTACACAGTCTTTCACTAGTTCCAGTAACAGCGGCAACTGCTGCAGTGCTCATCGATGGCTTGGCGTTAAAACGCTGCAACATATCTTCCTCCAAGTCGTCTGTACAAACATATGGAGGTCGGCCTGATGTAGGCTTACGAACGTCCACAGTCCCTGTGTATCGGATACACCGATGCAGGCGGGCGAACATACATCTTGCTGGAATCCTGCGATTTGGAAAGCGTTGTTCTGCAACATTATCCTTTCCACTTGCTTCTCCATAAATCATATGCATGTCCGCAATTTCTGCCCAACTGTAATGTTCCATTTTTGGTAGTGGTCAGCAACGAACTCATTGCAGTAACTGTAGCAATGAACGTGCAATAAACAGTGGAATCGTCTATAATTCCAGCAGGAACGCGATAATTCAAGCAATACACATAAAACGTGTTAGCTCCTGAAGAATGTACTTGCGAACCCACATTATATTAAAAGAAATGTTCATTCTGGTCACTCTTTCATTGCTTACAGTTATTTTTTCAGAATCACCCTGTATACAGGTTTTTTTGACTTGAGTACAGATTTTTTGGGAGATGATAGAAGAGGTCCTCAGAAGTATTTTTTGTCATATGAACATGGGGTCCCCGCAGATCCGTTTACTTACAATACTGCATTGAACAATCAAATGACACCGGGACGCAGTGTGCGTTGGTAGGCCTAGATTATTTTATTTTTAACAATTAACACAAGCAATCTACTGTAATAACTTTTAAAGTAATTGTTTGCAAAGAAATTTCAAGTTGCTGGCATGAATAACAATGTCCTGATTGGGCCATATATCCCACCATGCCGTCTTAACGGGCAAACATACCTTGGTTTCCTGAAGGAGGAGCTCCCTGGTCTTCTTGAAGATGTTCTACTAATGACCAGACATTTGATGTGGTTTCAACAGGACGACGCACCTTCGCATTACACAAGAGCAGTTAGAGATTACCTAAATGAGACATATCCTGGTCGTTGGATTGGTCTTGGCGGACCAGTTGCTTGGCCACCGAGATCGCCAGATCTCACACCGATGGATTTTTTTTATGGGGAAGCATAAAATCAATGGTGTACTCCGAACCCGTAGATACCAAAGAAGAATTGGCGGCTCGTGTTGTCGCGGCAGCAGGTGACATCAGCGACCGTGCTAATCAACTGTTTCCACGCGTACATCAATCCATCATAAGGCGTTGCAAAATGTGCTATGAAGCAAATGGCGGTCATTTCGAACAATTACTGTAAAAGTCATACAGTAGTTTGCTTGTGTTAATTGTTAAAAATAAAATAATCTAGGCCTACCAATGCACACTGTGTCCCGGTGTCATTTGATTGTTCAATGCAGTATTGTAAGTAAACGGAGCTGCGGGGACCACATGTTCATATGACAAAAAATACTTCTAAGGACCTCTTCTATCATCTCCCAAAAAATCTGTACTCATTTCAAAAACATATACAGGGTGGGCCATAAAACTCTCCACTGAAAATTTCTAAGTTCCAGGACAATAGGTTTTGCAGCAAATTTTCATTGGCGAGTTTTTTTGATCCACCCTGTATATAACAGAAATATATATAATTTACCGAGTTATATTAAAAAATTATCAAGAAAAGAAAGGAGTATATTATAAGAAATTATTAATTTGATGATCTCCTTTTTTTAATGTAAATGTTGTAAATAATAATCAGAGAAAAAAGAAAAGTCACCAATGTTGAATATGTCTTGAAGTGTGATTCTTGAAGTAAGCTTTGAAGAGTGATTCTTGAAGAAATTCTTGTTGTGAGGTAGAAGAAATAAAAGTTCACAGGCACAATATAATGTTTTGAATTTTGAAGAGGTAATTCAAAAGATAAAATAATGAAAAAATTTGAAGTAGTAAATGAAAGTCTTGAAATATAAGTAGTGAAATTTAACGTTTTCGAGGCATTTACCTCATAATCAGAACTAAAGATTTTTGAATGAAAAAGTAGTTGAAATGTTTTAAAAACGGAAAAATAGAAATTGGTTGATTGGTTGACTATTTTTCATAATTTAATAAACATACAAAACTGTTCTATGCTTCATAATAAAAAAAAATGTGCAGTGTTAAGGTCAGTTTAAAAACATGGAAAAAAGAATTGGGACAAAACTTTTTGTTCAATGAAAGAAAAATTAATTTAAATATCTGCACTGTAAAAAAATTGTTTAAAAATGCTGAAAAATTAATAAAATTATTTTTTAAAATTTAGAATTAGAAAATTTTTCGAAGAAATGCATGATGGAAAGGCGTTGAATTAGTTTAATAACAATACTATTACAATAGGACTCATTTAAAAGGGTAATATTGGGACAATTTATGAAGAAAGGGTCACTTTGTGATTAGGCCTTGAATACTCTTTTACCTTTCTTCTTATATTTCCGGTTTTTCAAATGCGAGCTAAAAACACTGAGGATAGATGTTATACATTGGGACGGTACTCCAGAAACGTATTTTCTAAGTTAGCAGTTCGTTTGCTGTTGTTGGTGGGAGCTCTACGCACTCAATCAAATTAACAAGACCCATTGGAAATAAAACCATGAAGTTACAAACTGATCCACGCACACAAAATTTCCTTGACATGAAAAAAACTGAATTTTTGAAAAAAAAAATATTTAAAGTAAAAAAAACTGCAAAACTGGAACTAATCTCCCCCACCTGCTTTCCCAGCCCAGCGTCTCCTACACGCCCAAACTAATCACAGGAAGTCAGACTATAAAGAGAACAGACAGACAGCACTTGAAATGATTATAGTGGATGCGTGGATGTATGGATGGATTATTATTTTTCATTATTTTGTTTATTATTGTTATTATTATACCTAGATTTTACTAAGGCTTTTGATTAAGTCAACGCCCCTCTGCTTTTGATTAAACTGAGACATATTGGTTTGGCAACTTCTGCAATTTATTGGTCAAAAAACATGCTCAATAGCCGGACTTTTAATCTGAGGTTTCAGAATCAATCATATCCACCCCTTCCTAAAAAGATTGGCCTCCCACAAGGGCCCCCATTGGGTCGCTAACTTTTTAATATATTTCTGGCTGATCTTTCGCATATTTTATTTCGCTTTCACTCTAGAGCGATTACTTACAGGTATTGGACATTGAAACTGAAACACCTTCGTAAATAGCACTGGATACCCCCAGGGCTGAATAGAACCTTCTGCTAGGTAATTAATCGTATGCATATCAATGAATCACGTGTCAGAGGTCTTGGTAGTCACTCCAGTAGAAAGGTTCGATAGTAAGCTTCAAATTGTCTGTGCAGAGCGCTATAATGGGAGACATATCCGACTTCAAAAGAGGGCAGATTGTTGGGGCGCGTCTAGCAGGTGCATCTGTGTCCAAAACTGCCACACTTTGTGATGTCTCACGTGCTACAGTATCCAGGGTGATGTGAGCATATGAACAGGAAGGACGAACCACGTCCAGGAGGAGCAACTGCAGGGGAAAACGGAAGTTGTCGGAAAGAGACGTCAGGACATTGACCAGGATTGTTGCACGAAAGCGGAAAACCACCGCAGCAGAAATCACCGCAGAAATGAATACACACCTCCAGGAACCTGTGTGCACGAAGACAATCCGTCGTTACCTGCATAAATCCAACATCCATGGCAGGGTTGCTATACCGAAGCTTTTCATCAGTAGTACAAATGCCTCCAAGCGGGTTCAGTGGTGCCGGACGCATAAAACCTGGACATTAGATGACCTCAAACGCGTCATATTCTCGGACGAGTCCAGCTACA
>JAHWFO010065613.1:213028-230393 GCA_023313115.1 Rhysida immarginata
GAGATGTTAAAATGTTATACTTCCTTGAATCGATTGAAATTGTAAAACACAAAGCAACCAATAAAACCCTGAATAGTGATGATGGCCCCATGCCAGTGGCAAAATGGCTCCCTTTAGCAAAATTTTTTACAAAATAATTTACTTTCCTTGTGTTGTTTCTTGTAAGGGAACTTTTTTTACAAAATAATTCACTTTGCTCTTATAACCGGACTAGGCTTTTATCCGGTGTTGGGGGAGAGAGAGAAAGGGGAGGGGAGGGGTTTTGTTTGGCCTTTATAGGGCTAAGCTAAGAAGGTAGTTTGTATTGGTTGTTTTTTTTTGATTTTCGTGTTTTATTTGTGTAATATTTTTTGTATAATTTTTTGATTGGTTCTTAATTATTATAAATACTCGGCTTCTCTTGTTGTTCTTTACTCACCGATGATGGAAACTTCGTTTTCGAAATGTACATCTGAGTCATTAAAATTTATTATGTGGAATAGCGTTTTCGGAGTTAATTTTCTTTCTAGAGGTAAACTAAGTTAGAAATAAGCTTACCAATATTGAATCGAATTTTGAAAAAACAAATGCCGAAATTCTCAACTCCCGTATTGAAGTCACTGATAGTCTAAATCATCTCGATGATACCTTTAAACAAGGTCTTGAACATATTGCTCGCAAAAGCTCAGCATTTATTTCTATAAATAATTCCTGCAGAGGTCAAATCTTGGAGTCGGCTGGTAAAGGCGCAGCAGGTGTACCTTCTAAAAAAATAAATAATTTGGATTCATCAAAAAATGCTGGGTGCAAGAGAAGCTATACAGATGATATTAACGATAATGATGAGGGTGAATGGATGAGGATTGACAATTTTCAGTCTGCTATTGACATCAAGAATAGTGCCACTGCTGTAATAAGAGAGAGAAAACCTAAGCCCTGGAACTGCCGTGCTCCCGACAGTTCTACTCGTGAAAATACAGCCATTTACATTCCGCCAATAATAATTCGTAGTCATGGGAAACCCATCAAAGTGGTCCTGGAGGGGATCAAGATCCATGTGCAGCTGGACAAAATCACTGCCACATGGGTAGAACAGACACAATTAAGATTAAGTGCCATGATGAAGAGACCCAGAAAACTCTGGTGGCTGGAATTAAAAGTAAAGATGTGCTTAAAATTCAGCACCACCAGCTCAAATCGGAAAAATGCTTAAATACGTAGTTAGGAATGTTGACTTAACTTATGATCTTGATCGTGCTAACTTCAAAAAAGCTAATTATTTTCTGGAAAAAGACATCAGGCTGAAAAAAGCAAAGGGTTTAGTGGAAATGCCATTGATCCTGGTACTATTACCAAATTCTGAACATAACAAGACGTTCTTAAGCTTAAATTCGCATTGGATATCTAGCTGTTATAATTGAAATATTCCGAGGAAGTAAAAAGCCCCTGCAATGCTTTAACTGCCTATGTTTCGGGCACGTATCTCAGGGATGCACAGAATCGCCCCGCTGCAATAAGTGACCACCAGTCTAGAGATTGCACTAATATTAAGGGCAAAGATCCCCCCAAGTGCAAGAGATGTGAGGGCCAGCACACATCTAGCCATACAAAATGCCCAAAGTACCCCCAGGCCAGGAAATTTAAAGCACCAAGGCAGTGGATGGCAAAACATTTGCTTCAGTTGCCTCCAGTTCTGTTAGTAAGGGAATCATAGATCCTAATGAATTGACCAGAGTTTACAGATAGGTGGGGAATCTGATAAACTTTCTCAAGGAAAAAACTAAGGATTTGCCTCAGCTTGTCTCAGCCAAAACAGATATTAACCATTGATAGACGTCCCTATAATTAAGCAAAGAAAGCTTCATTGCACTATGTGGAACACGAGGGGGCTCTCTCGCAATCGCATTGAGTTTTATAACTTTCTTACATTTTGGAATATTGACATTGACTTTGTGTGTGAGACTCATCTCAAGCCGAGTCGGACCTTTAACCTGCCTGGTTATTCTGTCTACCGCAAGGATAAACCAGTTATAAATGCAGCCAGCCCTGCATCTGGTGGGGCAGCACTCATAGTAAAACAAGGCATCGACCATCGTGAGACTACCTCAACCAGCTTCGTGGGAATGGATGCCCTGTCAGTCATTATAAATAACTTGGACATAGGGGAAGTTAAATTTATCTCCTTGTACAACTCGTCCAGGAACAAGCCTGATTCCTGCAAGCTCGATGGTTTACTAAACGGTCCCATTCCAGTCATTATGGTGGGTGACTTGAATGCCAAACACCCAGACTGGAATTCTATACGTATGAATCATAACAGTTCCATTCTCTATGGCTACTTGGTAAACCAAACTGACACCTTAGTCATCCGTCCTCTTGACGACACCTACTAATGCGATCACTCGCCCGTTAGTGATGTACTTTACATTACTGTCCTAAAGGGGTTTTTCAAACCATATAATATCTTTACTATGAAAGACTTATCCTCCAATTATCGCCCAGTTGCTCTCAACTTTGAGGGCTTAAACCTTGACCTGAGGGTCAGTCTCAGATGGAAGCAGGATTGGAAGCTTTTTAGAGATTTGCTTAAAGAGTATAACATCCCATATACTGATCCTGCCTACAACGTTGACATTGATAGTAATATTAGTGAAATCACTCAATTGATTAAATCAGCCAGTGATGCTAGTGCATCTGACATTGACCGTAAGACACCCGACCATCTCGATCTCCCTCAATCCATCAGGCAACTAATACGTGATGGTGCAGCAAAAACAATAACTCCCTCTGGTGCACAGTCAGGGCCCTCAAGAATAAGAAGAACACCGATTTACCTTCTCTGCTTACAGATGATGGGAACTTTGTTAGCAGTCCCCAGGAAAAGGCCCAACTCATTGCAAATTCACTTAAGAGTCAATTCACCACCCCCCCTTGAAGATAGACTGGCTGGTATTGAGAACACATGTCAAGTTAAAGAAAGCTGCATTAAATTTGATCTCATCCATCGTGTAAAAAAGTCTCGCCATGTCATTGACAATGCCGAGGTATCGCTCATCATTAAGCAAGTTAAGAGTAACAGGCTCCTGGACTAGATGCCATCACTAATGGTGCTCTTAAGAATTTGCCTCTAAAGGTATTCTGCGCTATCACCAAGATTTTAAACGACTGCTGGATCCACGGCTATTTCCCTGATTCCTGGAAAAACTCAGTCATCCTCTCTATACCAAAGCCTGGTCTCAATCCCGCTCTTCCTGTCAGCTACAGGCCCATTAGCTTATTGCCTACACTTTCTAAGGTCTTCGAAAGCACAGTTCCGAAGAGGTTTAATGATTTTTGTGAATCAAATAATCTAATTCGCAAGGAGCAATTTGGCTTTCGTTCGAATCACTCCTGTCAGCTCCATGTATGGAGGCTGGTTGAAGACTTCAACAGTTTTCTCAATTACTCGATGTACGGTGGAATTGTGTTTCTCGATGTCCGTAAAGCCTTCGACCAAGTTTGGCACGTTGGCCTCATCTTTAAAATGATAAATTGTGGTTTGCCTGATGAACTGATTGCCTTGGTTTGCTCCTTTTTGTCCCATAGATCCTACCGGGGTTGGAAACACCTTGTCTAATCCCTGTGATGTCAACGCGGGTGTTCCCTAGGGTTCAGTCCTGGTTATCAGGGCTGATGATGCGGCCATCACAGCAAGCGCAAGGAATCCCGCACACTCATTAGTCACTTACAAAAGGCTTTGCTACAGTGCGAAAAATGGTTCGACAAATGGAGGCTAAAGCTCATCATTGATAAATGTAAAGCTATGTACATTATACGTTAACGCAAGAATCTTCCAGGGACCCTGGCTTTATATGACAAAAAACAGGACTGGGTGAAGAACTACAAGTACCTTGGTGTAAAGATTGACTCTAAGCTAAACTGGAATGACCATATCCAATATGCCCTCAACAAGGCTAAAAAGGCAAAGTTCAGACTGACTGCACTCTTGGGGAGAAATAGTGCCATATCCAATAAACTCTTGCTGTACAAGTTGGTAATCCACACCATCTTGCTCCATGGAATCAAGGTGGAGAGAAATACAGACCTTCCAAAATGTAACCCTCAGGACCATTGTTCAGCTCGATAGGAGAGTTGCCAACAACTCTTCCATTTATGATTACCTCAATATGGACCACATTGGTAGCTACGTCCAAATGCTCCTTAAGAAATTGCTTCTTAAAATTGAGACCCACGTCAATCCCTTGGTAGCGAGTATACTGGACCACCCTCTAGCCCTTAGGGGTCCCATAAGGATACGAAGACCCCTTCATGTACTGGAAGTTAATGTCGATGATATCAATAAGGTTGTCTACCCCAACTTCTGGATATCTTAGCCGCATTTGCTAAGGGCTATCTCTACGCAATCAACAATCTTATTCCTCATTCTACCAGTTAGGGCTCTATTCTCAGGATGACTCTCGAGGGACATCAGGCTTCTTCTCTAACTCAGTGTAATTCCCTTGGTTATGTTATGGGCAAGTGTGCTATGGAAACTCTGATCCCGGACCGCTCGTGTCTTTTCACTACACTGTTCGATTGTCGATTGTCAATTGTATACAATCAGTTGTATACAGTGTGTTACTCCCTGTCATTCCTGCTGATGGCAAAAGCTTCGTTCTCGAAAAGTACTTATAGGTCGTATTTTTTCTTTTAGTCGTTGTGGTTAAAGAATGTTTTGTTTCTTGTATTATTATTATTATGTAAAATGAGAATTTTTTTATATTTCCTACCGTAAATCCTCTGATGTAAATCCAAAGCTCCTTTCTTTCCACTCAACAGGCAGTTCAATCTTTGGTGCTTGTTTTCGAAGCTATTATTATAGCTTGGTATATACATGCAACTTTTATTTTGAACAACAGACATTCATCTATATTTTCTTCAAAAAGTAAATATTATTCTACAAATTTACATGTCTAAAAAAGATAAATTCTGTAGACAGTCTAAAGTCTAACGTCATAATTACGTCAACTGTGGAGTGTCTTTGTTCATATCTCCCTGCTCTTTCTGGAAATCCCCATTCCTTATAAGGAAATGTTACTATGAGAAGATGGTTTCAAAGCCCGATGAGTAATACTCCTGGCATCCGTATACAGCCAAGGCAGCTCGTTGAATTTTGTATTCTGGATTGAATTCTGGAAACTTTGTAATACGTTTTGCTGTATTACAAATATTTTTTGTACATTTGTCATAATAAATTTGGTGTTTGATTTATTTGGCTAACCCATTCTCTCTTTTTCGTTAAATTTTCTCTTTTCATTAAGTTTCCAGATTCAAAGTTTATAAAGATTATTATTTATTACAATAATTTTATTATAATACTTCTTAATGAAATTTATTCATCTATATTATCATCATTAAATATGCAAAATGAATATATAATAAGCAATGAATATATATGGCATAATGAAAATAGTAAGCACCAGCTTGTAAATATTTTATGAAAATTTTATCAATTTCTTTTTTACATCTGAAGTCTTTAATTAAAATAAATATTTTTTATTTACAATTGTATATTCGGTTTATATTCGGGTTTAGTTATATTCGGGTCTTTAGTTATATAGAAGTTTTTAGTTATATTCGGGTTAATTATTAAAATGTTAAAAAAAGAAAGGATTACTAAAATAGTTCAATTTTTTAAATGAATCACTTCAAAATGTAAGCCAAAATTAAAAACAAATGTAAAAATTTTGAATGTTCTTGAATAGATGTCATTACAAGATTAATTTATAAAAAACATAGAATCTTTATCATAAGATCTGAATGTATAAATTTACATTAGCACAGCCTCAGCTGTATAAAATTGGCTTTGTAACCTCATTGTTTCCATGCATCCAGCACAAATTGATACTCGCACAAGGATTTCTTCTCAATGAGCAAATATGGTGAAGCCCACATTTCTTCTCAATTCTGGACACTACCCCTTGAGGCTATTTCTGCTTGTTGCTGTGGTACATGTACCACAGTGCGTACTGTTTAGCACGGGACAGATTGTAGTGCTTAGTTTTTATTGGTTTTGCAGCACCTATGTCAATCGTGTGCTCATAACCATCGAATTTGTCTGTAATGGCATCTATTTTCATCTGTGTTTGATCAATGAGATGCCACTGGTCCAACTCTATAGACGTGTTATCAGTATTTTACATTTCTTAGGTGACCACAGTCCATAGACCAATTATAGCCTAAGTCTTGATTCCAGAGCACAGAGGATGTCTAAGCCGAGTATCCCCAAGTACTGAAGGTGTCCATGATCCACAAGGAATGGTATTTGGGAATCACCCATAATTTGCCAACACAGGTTGAATGCACTTCGAGCGCTTTCTCGACCACTCTCGTCTGCCCATTGACCATTATTATGGTTTTGGGTGCAAATATTTTCCTTCCTTTGTGCATCAATTTCTCTTCTACCGATGGATTTATCATAGACACCTCTGAACCTGTGACAAGCACAAAGGATACTGACTGAACCTCAAATTCGAGTTCTACTCGAAACAATCCTCGATTGGGAAGTCCCTATTTTAACTCCTTCTGTACAAAGCTGGGTTCAAGCTCTCGTTCATTAAGCTCATGTTCCACTTATACTAGGCCCGGTTGTGGGGCGGTACTTCTCCTCATGCCCGAGGCTGGTTTTTCTGATCGATCATTGTCTTTGCCATCTCTTTGTAATATCCAAATGCCCACTTGACGATGTGATGATAGGTTGCTCTCATTCTGGACATGACCTAGTGATGTCTGCCAGCAGAAATCTTTTTTTGGTCTTCTTCCAATAGCTCGGGAAGATTCATACATTCATGATGTTCCCTACATTCCTTCTCAGTTATTGGGCAGCCCCTGAAGGCAGTATTTCCACCCCTTTGGAACACTAACGTCCTTACTTCACAGCCACATATTTATTTATATGTTTATTTATTTATTTATAAAGATTGTCAGATTAAATACACAAGAGTGCATAACTGGGACCGCTATAGCCAGAGACCGAAAAGTAGGTCCCCGGGTGCACTCAGAAAGACTATATTGTAGAATTTACAGTTAATAAAAAAGTTTAAAGACAAAAGTAAATTGTAAGCAGTGCTGACAGGGCATTATACAAAATTAAACTGTGTAAGATCAGACTGCAGATAACCAGGGGACTAAAAACTGATCGAATCAAATATACAATAAAAAAATATTACCAAATTATACAATATAAGGCTAGAAATTACATGATGTAAACAAAGATATAATAATTAAAACATTACTGTAAAGCAAATTGGTACAGACCAATTAATAAACCAATGAGATATAATACGTAAGTTCATGCAAATATTATGCATGATTAGAATATAAAAAATTATAATGCGATATTACTAGAAGAAAACTTTTCAGTGCTTTCCTAAAAGCTGTATATGCCGTTAAAGAATGAACTTCTGAAGGTAATTAGGCCCAGTACTGAATACCAATGAAAGATATACATCTTCGCAAATAATTAGTGTTAGCTATTGGTAGACATATTTTAGCTGCATTACGAGTTGAATAACTATGTTGCTTTCTAATATTAAGAGAAGATAAGAGCAGCTGATGGTTGATAACCTTATATACAAAGAAACAAACTTGGGTAAAGTAGATCTGATATGTAGTAGGGATATGGAGTAGAATAAAATATTGAAAAACAATGTGGCAAATGTACATTTAAGAGGGTAGGAAGGAACCATTTTCGTAATTTAAGAAGTCTAAGCAAATCACTTGAAGTAGACGATCCCCAGAAAATGATGCAGTGACAGAGCGAAGAGTGAATCAATGAGTTGTAAAGAAGTTAATAGTATGTCTTGTGGAAATTATCGTGGATCTTGGATTTGAAGAAACATTAATTATGAATAGAGATAAGATCTTAATTTAAGATCTATATTGGAGTTCATTAAATACAATCCATTATCAGTGTTTTTCTTTTTCTTATAAGGAGAGAAGGATAATTTGAATACCGGATGTGCTTGCGAGGGGGGGACGGAAGACAACGTTGGGAACAGCTTGGTTTCACCTCTTTTTTAGACCCAAAATTCAAGACCTGATTACAACATCCATTTTTGACATCATTAAGAGAATGTTTTCATTCCATTCTCGCCAATTGCCTCATAAAAATAATTAAAGATTCGCATGTCGTCGACGCATTTAAGAATGACCATTTAGGGGACTTCTAGAGTGCAAAAAATTCTGAAGTTGAATGTGCAAGAGCAGTTAGAAGAAGAATGAGAAGTGACAAGTCTGAAGGAGAATGAGAGAATTGCCAGACAGACTTTGAGAGCGATGACGTTGCCGTTGAAAAGTGATAGAAATAGACAGTTCGTTTTGACGATGATAATTGTGAAGCTTCTTAATTAGCGCATAAGATCAAAAGCAGAACGAAATATCTCAGAGCAGCGTTTCGAGATTATGATAAAGATGCCAGGTTAGAACCTCCACGAGAAAAGCCTGATGAGCCACCCTTATTGTCCGTGGTATGAAGAGTAGATCCGAGCGCAGAGCCGAGCCAGCTGCCGATAACGAAACCAATCCAAGAGTCGGGCTCTGATCAACACCAAGAGCCAGCCTAAAGCGGACGGCTTTGCTTAGCCATTTTCCAGCATGGCCAACATGACGTGGGTCACACAATCAGCTTTAACGATGTCAACAAAGGGGTAATAATCTTGAGAAAATCCCATTTAATGGCCATTCATTATTATTTAACTTTAATTGGGTTTCAGTGTTAATTGTTATATTCATATATTAAGGGCTAATTCCAATTCCAGATAATAAAGCGGTAAAAGAGTATAAGGGGAATGAACCTATTTTAAAAAAGGGTTATAAAAGGGGTCTAATTATTATAAATTCTATTGGTCACCTAGCCCACTACCTCTCCAGCTGGACCTGTGAGCTGGAAAAATCTTACATTTGTGTGAAGCGCTGGGCTGATTGAAGAGCTGAACCCCACTATATTTAAACACCAGATTTCTCACTTAGTATTCTAAACCACGACTGTTTTGTGTTCTTTCTATGAGAAATGATAAGCCACATTTTGGCGCAGTCGATGTCAGGGTGAATAAATAGTTATTGAAATTAAATAAAAAAATTAGTATAATTAGTATTGCATAATTAATTTGAGCCAAAACTAGAAAAAATTTCTTGCCATAAATTTTATTTTAGAAGTTTCTTAAGGGTTTGTTCTCATGATAGACAATAATTATTTTTGAGTAACATTTTTTAGAAGAAATTTTGATATTTATGATTGATTTATGTTGCTTGTATGAATAAGAGTGTTGGTGTAGGTTATGCACATCAATTATAGGAGTCAATTACGCCAGATTTTTTTGTGCACATGTCTCTATTGTTTATGCTCGCAGAGTACATATTTCTTGAAAAGTATTTCTTTTATAATCATGTTCATACAGGTAACATCTGAATTAAATTATTCCTGTTTGATTTTGATGAGTAGATTATGTTAGTTAAGAATATTGTAGTTTTATGAGCGATTTTGATTAAGAATTATTTTGTTTAAAAGCATTGTTGAGGTTCAGAAATTAATTATATAGACTGGAAGGTTAGTGACCAGGAATAATAGGCATTATTTAGGCTTGTACACTGAAGTGCCCATATTTGATGGTAGTAGCAATGTAAATGAATATTTCCAGAGACCTTTGATGCTGGGAATCGGATGGCAGATAAGAAATTTAAAATGGCAAAAGTCAGGCTGACAGAGTATGTGCTGTATTTTTCATGCGAGGGTAGAGACATAGTAGCAGCAGAAAATTATGAAGTATTTAAGGGGTTAATGACTGCTAGATTTTTTAAGGAAACCATGGAACAGAATGAGCGCAGATTTACAGAATGCCACCAGGAGAGCAGAGAAAAAGTTAGACAGTTTGCAACTAGATTACAGTCCTTTGGGAGTAAACTTTAAGAACTAATTGATGGTGAAGGAGAAATGGCAAATGCTAAGCGCGAGTATGCACTACAGTTGATTGATAACAGAACAAAGGACAGGTTTTTAGCAGGGATAGGTATGAATTTGCAAAAAGGTATGATCTACCATCAGCCTGCCACATTAGAAGAAGAGATTGAGTTCGCAGAGGAATTAAAAGAAGCAGAACAGTGTTTAAAAAATAAACAAGCGACTCTGCATGTAGTTGAAGACATGGATTGTGAAGAGGAAATAGCAAATCAGATAGAGCAGTGAGTAAGCGCGAATAGAGGAAGGATGTTAGAAAGGATGTTGTGCCATAATGTAAGTGATAGTGGAAGTAGGAGCAATTTGAGGGAGGCTGTTCCCAGAGAGGAAAAGGTTATAGGGACTCAAGTAAATAGAGAGGAAACCACTGTTTTAAATCGTTCAAAGGAAGGTCCGTCTACGGGAAACGGACATGGGTTAGAGAGACAGAGACAATTATGCTGTTACATGTGTTCACGCCTGGGTCACATTTCAACTGGGTGTCTAGAAGATAAAGAAAAAATTGCTATCTTTCACTATTGTAAAATTAAAGGTCATTATGAAAGGAACTGTGGAAAGAAATTAAGAGATACGCAAAATTCTGTAGAAATTAATGAAGCGGGATCTGCAGCGACAGGCAGGGCTGCCCAGTCAAAAAACGGGTTGCCCTCCTCTCCTGCTCAGTGAATACGGGAGGGAGAGGAAGAAAAAGAGGCGTTCGTAGAGAAGATGCTCCTCCACACTGTATCCTAATAGAATTATTGTTCGAAGCGCAATTAGGCCAAGTAAAAGCTGATCTTTTAGTTGATTCAGGCAGCAAGGTTACTTTGTTAGATGAGGAAACTGTAAACCAGTTGAAGGAGCTAGGCTATCCAATGAAATGATTACAATTGCCAGAATTAATGGGAATAACCATGGATAGAGTCCTTACAAAAGGAGTACACCTTATAAAGATAAGCGTTGGTAACAGGAATTACGAAATGCAATTCTATGCATGAGACAAAAGATGTGGAGTGCCTTATGCAGGAATTTTAGGAAGAGACACACTTGGTGCTTATGGATTTGTAATAGATCTTAAGGAGCAAGTGTTGAGGGAAGGAAGTAATACAGTATGTTTTGCAGTAGATGTGAAGGATGTAAAAAACACAAAGGATACTAGAATAGGAAAACGCAGAATTAATTATATGGAGGCCCAGCCCATTAGATTAAGGAATAAAATTACTTTACCTCCAGTGACAGAAGTAATGTGCATAGGAAACGTTAGAGGAAAACAATGTATAGGACAGAGCGGAATTATAGAAACACGTAATTTAAATGAACCAGGTTTAAGAAACAGCTAATGTATTAGTCACAGTGCCCACGCATAATACAGTCCCAGTGAGAATTTCAAACTGCTCACAGGAGGAATTAAAATTAAGAAAAGAAATATTAGTGGGAGAAATCTATAGTACTGACCAAGAGTTTGTTCAACCTGATCACACTATTGAAATGAGGATGGAAACAGAAAGGAAGATTTTGAGTAGAGAAGAATATCTTAAGTTATTCAATTTGGAATACCTAGAGGGAGAGGATAGGTAGCAATTGGAGAATTTGCTTTACGATTACAGAGCATGTTTCTCACAGATCGCATATGATTTGGGATACTTACCGGCTACATCTCACAGAATAGATACAGGTTATGCTAAGCCCATTGCTCAAGCACCATAGAGAATCCCATATGCCCATAGAAAAATTATGGAAAAATTGATTAATGAAATGTTGCAAAATGACATTATCGAACCTTCAACATTACCATGGATGGCACAAGCCTTGCTCGTTAAGAAAAAAGATAATACGTTTAGATACGTAGTGGATTATAGGAAGTTGAACGAGGTCATTAAACCAATGTTTTTCTCTTCCCGATCGTAGAAGAGACCTTATCACTTCTGGGAGATGCCAAGATTTTTAGTTTACTGGACGTGAACCAGGGATACTTTCAGTTAGGAATTATAGACAAGGAAAAGACCGGATTTACGATTCCAGGAGATCATTATCAGTTTAAGCGCCTGCCTATGGGTATGGCGAATTCCCTAAGTATCTGGGAAAGAACAGCAGAACACACTATTAAGAAGATTAAGGGCAAGTTTGCGTTGGTTTTAATTAGATGACTTCTTGGTATACTGCGCAACCTATCGACAGCATTTGGAAGCTCTTGAATTTTTATTCAAAAGAATTAGGGAAGCTAATTTGAAAATGAAACCGAAAAAGTGCCAATTCATAAAGTCAGAAGTAAAATTCTTGGGATATCTTGTATCACAGGAGGGTATAGCCCCTGATCAAGATAAAATTAAGGCAGTAAGAGACTTCCCCAGAACTGGAAATGTAAAGGAAATACACTCATTTCTAGGCCTTGCTGGTTATACTACCGAAGATATATTGACTCATTCAGTAAAATAGCGAAACCTTTGATGAACCTAATGAGAAAGGATGTTGATTTCTGATGGGATGGAGATGCAGAAGATGCTTTTAATGCCTAAAACAAGCTTTGATTACAGCACCAGTGCTTCGAAGCCCAGATTTCTCTTGCGAGTTAATAGTCTCCACTGACGCGAGTGATAGTGCTTTGGGAGCGATTTTGTCACAAACGTTTGAGGGGGAAGAGTGCCCCATAGCCAATGCTAGTAGACTGTTAAAGGGTAGTGAGGTCCAATACAGTACAACAGAAAAAGAATGCCTTGCAGTTGTGTTCTCTATTAAGCAATTTCGTGTATACTTGAACAGAGGGCATTTCTAGATTATTTGCGATCACAGGCCATGATCTGAGACCCCATGGCTAAATTGGCTTCCAGATTATTCACAAGCTCGGTAGGATTCATGGAAATGGAGATGCTTTAAGTTGCATTCCAGTCAATGAAATAGCAGAATGCAGTCCCTTGTTGTCACGTGAATTAATTGCAGCAGAGCAAAGAAAGGATGAGCAATTAAGCCCTATTATTAAGGCTCTAAAAAATATTATTATCCCTGAGAGAGCAGATTTCTTCTCAGACTATTTTTTGGATAAGAAAGGTGTTCTTTTCCATGTTAAAAGGTCGCAATCGGGAAGAGAGCATTGGGAACGAATGGTTATGTCCAGACTCTATGTACAACATGTGTTACATACCTTCCATTCTTTGCCAGTTAGTCGCCATATAAAAGCAAAGAAAAGGAAAAACAAGATAGACAAGCAATGTTATTGGAAAAACATGATTCGAGATATTCAAGCTTATTGTAAAGAATGTGATAGTTGTCAAATAAATGCACCTCCTCTTAAACAAAGAGAACAGCCTTTACAGCTGTTTCCAGAGGTCAATCAACCATTTCAGAGAGTCAGTGCTGACGTTGTAGAACCCTTTGTTACTACTTATCAAGGAAATAAGTACATATTAGCCTTAGTTGACCACTTTACCAGATATGCAGAAACTGTTGCTATGGCAGATCAGAAAGCAGAAACAGCAGCATGCGCCTTAGTAGAAACAGTAATTAACAGACACGGTTACTGGTTCAATTTTTAATACCTAGAGGAGCTAACTTTACTTTAGCTTTAATGCAGGATTTACACAAAATGTTTGGTGTGAGAAAGATATTCACTACAGCGTTCAATCCTGCTAGTAACAGAGTCACGGAACGGCTAAATAAATCTCTTGTGCAGATTTTGAAGCATTATACTGACACTCATCAATGGAATTGGGACGAATTTTTGAGGTACATAATGCTAGCTTATAATACAAGTTACCACAGGTCAGTCAGGGAGACTCCTTTTTTCTCTTCTACAAAAGAGAACCGCGACTTCCCTTTGATATCTTGCTGGATCCGAAGAAAGTTTCTTATTATGTGGACGAAAATTTGAATAGGGAGATAGAATTGCGCATACAGGATGCATACGACGCTAGTCGCATGTTGCAAGAGAAGCAAGAGGAGAAAAAAACGTATCATGCTTCTCGAAAAAAGCCCTATCTTTTTGATGTCGGAGAAAAGGTATACCTTCATATACCTAATATAAAAAAGGGTTTGAGCAAAAAGCTAGCTGGTCATTATGAGGGTCCCTATGAAATAATAAAGTGACTTTCTAAAGTGAATTTTATTGTTAAGGAAGTTGGTGGAAACAAACAGAAAATAATACATGCGAATCAAATAAAACCTGCATATGTGAGTGGAGGACCAAAGAAGAAAACTATAAGGAAAGGAATGGAAGCAAAAGAGAATGAGACGACTAATTTAATGCCCCGTGATACCCCACCTGTATATCTGGACGAGATGTACCTTCCCCGGCCGGAGTTCAGAGACGAACCGCTTAGACGAGGGCCTGAAGCAGCTCAGCCTCAGAGGAGATGTGTAGAGAGAGCCAGACTGCCCCATCCTTAAAATTTACATAGTCGAGGACCAGTGGAGGATGAAAATTGGATAAGAGAATCCCCATGGGAGTCGTGAGTAGTTAATCAAAACAGAGAAAATGCTAACTTGGACCTTGTAGAATGTATAAAAACTCCACGAGAATTTGCTTCAGAAATCACAGGAGTTACCTAGAGATTTTGCGGGAAATACCTGTAAACGCTTTCTCAGGAAGAGTGGAGAATGAAGAAAATTCGGGACGAATAGAGATGGTGAAAGCACCTCAATTTACAGAACTTTGAAAAATGATCAAACGAATGGTGGTGATGGATCAAGCATTATCCGGACTGAATTAAGGTTTGTTTAATGATTGTGTATGACTATTCTGGAATCTATTTTAGTATAAAAGACATTGCAACTTCAATCTTATGATGAAATTTTATGATCAGTTTATTTGAATTGTTAGTCACTCTAAAGGATTAGAAAATAGTGATGAAAGTACTTAAGAACATGTTTAACAGTAAATAGATACTTTGTTAAGAAAATAATAAATACTTGGTAGTAATTATGAAGAATGAATTTTGAACTTTCTGTGACAATGGAAATAACTACCAGAGTATGCTGCTCGGATTTCTACTCAATTGGAAGTTTGTATCATTATTATGGAACTTGTTATCAAATTTTGAAAATCGGTTGTTCAGATAGGGTGTGTTTCAGCAACTACCATGAATAATTGGGAAAAGGGTAATATAGAAACTATTTGTTGCTTTAACTTTTTTAATGGTAAATAGCAACCTTTTGTTGCTTTGACTAATTAGAACTTGGAATATGGGATATATAAACTGAGTTGTATTAAATTTGGGTAGTTATTAAATTCGAGTTAGTTGCTTGGCGTGGAAGTATTATTCAATTCTTATTTTTACAATTAAAATGATGGCCAATAGTCACGAAATTATACCTTAGCCTTGTTGTGCATTGACGATTTAAAGAAGCGAAGAAGGAGAGGTCTCCCTCGCCGCCGATATTGTTTTCACCATATCAGGTTGGAGCGGAGCACCTTCGGCTACAGAGACAGCTACGAGGACTATGTTATTGCAGTTTCAACTACCAGTTACACCACCTGCATCGGAATGACGAGTTTGGACTTTTCAATTGCGATGGATGTCACCAAATGGTGAACTGTGTAAGAAATGCCATGAGTACATTAACCAATCAGGTATTTTAAAGAGACTTAACTGTAAACTGAAATGCTGAATATTTACGAACTAATTAAAAATAATGCCTAGACCATCGATGTTGATTATGAATCATTGTCAGTGATGTGATTTTAAACAATTTTTAAATGAACACTCTAAAAGGTGACCTCATTTATATTTAAAACAAAAAAAACTTTCTTGTCGAACATTTCTTGACTAAGCAGACAGTTGACTTTAATATTCTGTTTTCCATTAGATGCACATTAAGAGTTTTCCATTAAATGTTTGTATGTAGTCAGTGTACTTCAATGATAATAATTGAGATGCATATGTGTATATTGAAAGGATGATTGTGTTTCTTTCAATTCAAGAAACTCTTATGAACAGTAACTTTCAATTTGTGAATGACTAAATCAGTGACTTTGTACTTTGAATAATTTTGCCTGAATATTATTTGATTATCTATTTATGATGTTGTTTAATTTAACGAGAAAATTTTAACTTTCATCTACACTTTGAATAACTAAATTTACTACTTATTCATTTCCAATTTATGTAATCTTCATATCATTGTGAATATGTATTATTTGTTATGGATTTAATAAAATGAACAAAAATGGGGTGAGAGAGAGAGAGAGGGAGAGACACGAGATTACCCATTTGGATGGATGCAGAAGGAGATCATCACGGATGACAACCAGAAGACAACGAACTACAGGTTTGGCTAAGTTTTTAATAAATTTATTTTGAACCACCATTATTAATTAGAAAAGTATTATCTTAGGATAATTACTTTTCTTAAAAAGAGGACTGATGTGGATGTTGGATTTGAAGTAAAATTAATAATGAATAGAGTTAAGATCTTTCTCTAATTATTTATAATTATTATGATTATAATTATTATATATAGTTTATTATAATACAATCCATTATCAGTGGTTTTCCCTTTCTTGTAAGAAGAGAAGGATAATTTGAAGACAGGATGTACTTGCGAAGGGGGGACAGAAGACACCGTCAGGAACGGCTTTATTTCACCTCTCCTCTAGAGCCAAAGTCCAAGGCCAGATTACAGCATCCATTTTTGACGTCATTAAGAGAATGTTTTCTTTCCATTTTCGCCAACAGCCTTATAAAAATAATTAAAGATTCGAACGTCGTCGTAGCTTTTAAAAGTGACCATTTTGGAGACATTCTGGAGTGCAAAAAATTGTGAAGTTGAATGTGCAAGAATAGTTAGAAGAAGAATGAGAAGTGACCAGTCTGAAGAAGAATGAGAGAGTTGCCAGACAGACTTTGAGAGCAATAAAGTTGCCGTCGAAAAGTGAGAGAAAGGTAGAAAAATAGACAGTTCGTTTTGACGATGATAATTGTGATGCTTCTGAATTAGAGCATAAGTTCGAAAGCAGAATGAAATGTCTCAGAGCAGCGTTCCAAGATTATGATAAAGATGCCAGGTTAGAACCACCACGAGAAAAGCCTGATGAGCCACCCTTATTGTCCGAGGTATGAAGAGCTGATTCGTGAGCAGAGCCAAGCCAGCCGGCAATAACGAAACCAATCCGAGAGTCGGGGCCTGATCTATGCCAAGAGCCACTCGAGAGCAGCCGTCCTTGAGTGGATGCCCCTTACCATGGGTCAGGGGTTTGAGTGCTTCAGTTTTTGATACACTTAAAAAAAGTCCCCATACTTGCCGATATGTGTTCATGATAGGTATAAATCGCATATTAAATGTCAAACGACCAAAAAAAACAAACAATTTGAAGCAACTAATTTTAATCATCAACAAAAAAGTTCATCTTCACAAACATCTTCATTCCCACTATCAGCAGAGACAGAACATTGATACACAGTGCCACTATTAAAATAACTA
>JAHWFO010065613.1:240393-264257 GCA_023313115.1 Rhysida immarginata
TGGCAGCTGGTAATTGATAAATGCATCGCTCGCCTTGGCAAGAACTTTCGTTTCACCACCGCGATGTTTGCCACGGCGAGGTTCGTCCAGTCGCACGTCCTACCGATCTTGACGTCTAAGTGCCTGTTTGCTTTGCCATCTCCATCTCATTTAAAGAAGGTGCGTAGTGCGATAGCTGACTGTGTGTGGGGTTATTCAGCAGCCCGTCATCCCATCCGTTCGGAGCTGCTGTTTATCCCCTTCGATGGGGGGGGATTGGGCTTGCCAAACATCCGACGATACCTCATCACAGCCAGAATGGCCGCCTTGATTCGTGTCTTCATTCTTCCTCTCCCCATCTGGGCCAGCTTCTTCTTTCTGCATCTGCGCTTCTTCTTGAAAGTGAACAGGCTACCTTTTCCGTCCACGCTGCCAGTGACGATCATTTCACGTTCGCCGGACTTTTACCATCTAGTCTGGCACCATTTATCATCTTTCATGCCGGGCCTTCGACAGCTTGACCCGCAGGACTGGGGAAACCTTCGTCAATCTTGGTTCTTCCAGCAGTCTGACCAGGGTGCGACTTCTGACATCGTACGGTGGCACCCTGAATATCCATGGTCAGCCATCTTGAAGTCCGTCAAGTCTCTCGCCTTTGAGAAGGCAGTCTTCAACTTTCAATGGCGCTTGCTGCACCATGAGTTCTACTCTCTCCAATGTCTAAATCGCTGGGGAGTGGTCAGATCTGCTGGTTGCCAGTTTTGCGGGTTGCGTGAGACAGTTCTTCATGTTTTCTACGAGTGCCCGTTTGCTCAGTCCATTTAGGATCGCCTCTTTCATCGCTATCTTCTGACTGACTTTACCTACCAGTCAGTGCGATTTCTGATGGATTGCTCCACCGGTGCTGCGTACAAGCTGGACCTAGCCACTTCCATCGCCTTTATGAACAGAGAACTTTGGCTGGCCCATCAGCAGCGATCTGCTGGTGTTCATCAGCTAGCCTCAGTCATCTGGAGGAAGGGCGCCATCCATCTCAGGTCCTTCCTTCATCTTGAATGGCATCGGCTTGGCCCAGCTATGTTCCGTAGACGCTATTCATCATCTCAGCGTCTCTGTAAGGTCATCGAGAGGGTTACGAATACCATCTCGTACCTCTTCACCTTTCCCCTCGACATCGATGACCCACCAGTGGGCGGACGGGCCTCTTTTTGAGGCCTTTGAATAGGAGGTGCAGCCCTTGAAGGCTGCCCGTATTCCTACAGCATGCGTGCCTGGGCACCCTGCCTGCTTTAAGATCTAAGGGTGCTCCTCTGGAGCCATAACATCAGCTCCAGTTCCGACAGCGATTTTGCCTTTCCATCAACATGCCACTTCTGTGTATTTTTCCATAACCTGATGTCCATCTGATAACCATCCAAAGATGCATTGTGAAATAGCCTTTCCACATTATCAGGATATGTAAGTAATCTTTCCATATTCACCCTCACCCACCAGTTCTGTTGAGATGGACATTATTCCATAGACTGTGATTCTGGTTGTTCTGATTTCTCCAGAAGCCATTTTAATCCATTTCTCACCATGCTAATCCTTTACACTGTCGTGAGCACATCATGCTGTTAGGGACTCTTAGTTAATTGTGATCCGGGCACATAACCTTTCCAAATTTAATTAACTGTAATTTTTTTTTTATTTTTTTCTTCTATCTTCAGTCCTGGCCAATATGTAATTTTAAATTTATCTTTCAATATTTTCTTGGGGGGCTTTTATTTCCTAACTTTTGTTGTCTCTTTATTTATTTTAGCATCCATTATGTGGTCAGAGTTGAGTAGTCAAATATATTTAATGTTAATTTTTTTTTTTCATATCCTTTGGATATGAATTTATAATGTTTAGCAGAGAAGATAACTTCTCTGGGTTTTTTTTAGTGATTGAATCAATCTGCAAGTTGTTTTATTTTAACAACTTCTTGATAACTTCTGGATAACTTAACTTTAACCTGCCTAGCTCAGTCTTGCATTAAATGTTTAATGTTTAATTTTCACTTTGTGCTGGCCACACAAATTATTCCAGTTTTCTCTTCACATACATTATTGTATGTTTTCCTGTCTATTTGACAGTTTCTTTATTACTGAAATAACTTGACTTGATTCAAGCACTTATGAATTATGTATCTTGTGTTTTCAATGACACTATTTAATTTTACTGAGCAATTTTTTGTTTTATAATATCTCTGATGGAAAATGATACTTATGTGATTATTAAAATTGAAATTTCTATGTTTTCTACATTGTCCACCTCTGTTTTCTCTCAATTTGCAACCACACTTATTTAAGTCTTCAGAGCTAAGATTTGATAAGTTTTAACTTAAGATAATGGTTAAATAAAAAAAAATACACAACGCAATGTCTGATTCAAATGATGTTTGGATCATAAATCCACTATACAGCACTTTAATAGTTTAACTTTTTGTGCTAATAAAGCATCTTAAGTAATTTAACTTGTCTTTGTTTAATTCAATTAAATTTTAATTGAAATAAAAATTAAATTCTTATATTTTAAAACTAAGTTAGTAATTAATTCTCTTTTGTCTTAACTTTAACTGAGACAAATCGAATAGCCAGTTTCAATACTGTATACTATTAAACGTCAATCACTTAGTGCGCTACTGATATCAATATTGCATTAGGGTGTGACAAAATAATGCATTCCTTATTTTATCGAGGTTTAAGTATTCAAAATTAAATTGTTAATCTTTATTGTACTCAGTAATTGTTGAATCAGTCATTCCAGTTTCGCATTTAGATATGGTTTAAACATTTCTACATTCGATTACCCTTCTTAAGTAAAGATTTACACAAAACTCATTCTGTTACATAATCACTATTATTCAAGAAATTATCAATCATTACCTCGTAAATACTTCTCAATTCAAATCTTTAAATTGATAGATTACCTTGTTGTACATCGTATAAATTGATTCCCAAGTCCTTACATGAAAATTATGTTTTCTTTTTAATACTTACGATGATCCAGATTGATACAATTTGATACAATGTCTGTCATTATTATGTGACATATTAGAATATGTCACGACATGTTTGGAATAAGTTTCCAAGCATGTGTTGTTTTTTTTTTAATATTGTTAATTACTAAAGCAGGCGGCATGGAAGATTAACTCCTAATATTTAACACATCGTTCTCATTGTAAAAGATAATGTGATTTCTTTTGGATATTTATTATGTACGAGGCATGTTTTTTAAGTAAGTACCGTTTTGGAATTAAAAAAAGACGTGCAAAGATATCGCAATAATTTTATTTTTACATGAAAGCCTGTACCTTAATCTACTTTTCTACATAATTTCCGTGAATATTGAGGCACTTGTCATAACGTGGCACCAGTTTTTGAATACCCTCCTCATAAAATTCTGCCGCCTGATTTGTTAACCACTGTATCACAAATGTTTTGACTTCGTTATCGTCTTGAAGACGCTGACCACCCAGGTGTTTCTTCAAGTGCAGGAACAAATGGTAGTCGCTGGGCGCCAGATCAGGGCTGTATGGAGGATGATCTAGAGTTTCCCATTTAAAAGATTTGATGAGATCTTTGGTCCGATTAGCCACTTGTGGACGGGCATTGTCATGCAGCAAAACGATACCCTTACTCAACTTGCCACGTCTTTTGTTCTGGATTGCACGACGCAGATTGTTCAATGTCTCACAATAAGAGGCTGCATTGATTGTCTCATTACGAGGCAGAAACTCCACTAGCAATACTCCTTTTCTGTCCCAAAAAACTGTGCACATGATTTTCCGGGCAGAAATTGTTTGCTTAAACTTCACTTTTTTGGGTGATGATGAATGTCGCCATTCCATGGATTGTTGTTTCGATTCTGGTGTGACGTAGGCTACCTATGTTTCGTCACCAGTAACAATTTGGTCTAAAAAATCTTCACCTTCATTGTGGTACCGCTCAAGGAAAGTCAATGCACTGCCTAAACGTTGGGTTTTGTGCAAATCCGTCAACATTTTTGGAACCCAACGTGAACACAATTTCCGGTAATTCAAGTTCTCTGTCACAATGCGATACAAAACACTACGAGAATATTGAGGAAAGCAGTCGCACAATGATGAAATTGTAAAGCGTCTGTTTTCTCTCACCTTTTCGTCCACTTTCTGCACCAAATCTTCATTAACGACCGAAGGACGCCCACTCCGTTCTTCATCATGCACATTTGTGCGGCCATCTTTAAATGCTCTCACCCATTTCCTTACCATTCCATCACTCATAATGTTTTGTCCGTACACTTCACAGATCTCACGATGAATATCGGTTTTACGCCTTTAGCACTAAGAAATCGTATAACAGCCCGTACTTCACAATCGGCGGGACTCACGATTGTCGGAGGCCTCTTAAACACTCAGTAAACAACGTATACAATGAAGAATCAGACTGTAATGGCGTCAGTGTGTAGACAAGAGATGTAGTTAACCAGCGCGCATGCGTGGAACGCCGACCGTAGCGCTGCGGCGGCGGAATCGCAAAACGGTACTTACTTAAAAAACATGCCTCGTAAAATTCTATATACAGGAATTTTTTTCTTTTTGCTTTGGACAGTCGGTGTTTTAGGCCTCGTTCCTAGCCCTTTGTCTTTGTTAGTCTTGGCGGGAAAAAATTTTATCGATAAGAAAAGGGGGGAGGTGGTGATTAGTCATAGGGATTAAGGGAGCGGGTGTGGGAGCGAGCACCTGAAGCACCGATTGGCTAGATTAGAATTTATTTTATATTTTTCTACGGGACTTTTAAAAAGAAAAACGTGTGGAAGGAAAAAGAATAGATAAGATATCGAGACAGCTCTGACGACAACAAGACTTGTGGACTGAGATTGTAGCAAGAGACCATGTGACTGTGTAGCACGTGGTAGAGGAAGAGAGTTTGGCTCCGCGTCGGGCAGCCGAGTCTCGGCTTGCCTCGGCGTGGAGGCCTAACTGATGTGCGTAGCCGGGAAGACGCATGACGACTACGGCAAAGGGGCACAGCGACCACGAGGCAATGGAGCCAGCGAGGCATCAGCGACGGAGGAGAGGCAACTATGCTTCCGAGGCGATAGTAGGATCCACCGGCTGCCGGACGTCTAGAAGTAAATCGGCGGGAGGCTGCGCTGGCAAGGTGATTCGTGGGCACGTCGTGGGGTACTAAGCGGCGTAGCGGATTGGAAGCCAGGCGGACCGAGCAAGGAGGAGCGGACAACGACGGCAGCAGTGGGGAACACGAGTCCCTTGGGGCAGGTGTATGTCGAAGCCCTAGCGTGATGTCGGACGGAACTCTGACAATGGAATGCAGCTAAGTAAAAGGATTGCGATCTAGAACTGCAGTATGTGTGTTGGACAGTGTTTCATCGGTGGAATTTTTTAAGTTATGCATAACTGGGGAACACCCCTCTGCCGGAACAATCGAAATCCCTATTGTTTCGTTAGATATCTTTGTAATTTCTTAAGATGTGCATCATTTTTTTTTTTTGTGCCACTCAAAGGCTTAGTTACTTAATCATGATTAGCTTATGTTCACTTCAATTCGTTTAATCAAATTATGTTAAATTTTGCTAAATAAAACGTTCTTTATTTTCTTATGACATCTTCCATGTTTCCAGTTTTCGTAATCCTAATTAAGACGGGATAAAAGGGGGGGGTCACCGTAAATCCCTTTGTCTATAAAGGGGGGGTTATAAAGTTATTGCGGGCACAAATATTCTATTTTTTTTTTTTTGTCAAGTCACTATACGATTACAGGTAAGGTGCAACTCCGGATGATGCGAGTTGGGATGAGAGACGCAAAGGGGGGTGTTATTGTTAATGGCGGACAATTAGCATAAATCCATATATGTCACAATTACAATTTGAATTATTCTCAATTTGCATACCTAAATTGAACATCATATTAATTGAATTTCATTATTCATTTATCCACATCTTTTATTCCAAATTACCTAACGTTATTGTTTTATATATCTTTTGTTATATGATCAATAAACAACTTATTTAATTTTTTAAGACCGTTTCACGTGCCTATTTCTTCCCTCGTTGGCCATTCTGTGTGCGTAGATTTTAGTATGTAAGTTAATGGGATAAATCCTAAATTATCAAAAAAATTTATGAATAGTATAATTCACTGACGCAGTCCTTTATAAATGATTAATTATTCTTTCGACCACTTATTTCCATAATTATCCCCAGGAACCTTACACTATTTTACATTAACTTAACTTAAGCTTGCAAGAACACAGAAGTCATTTCCTCGGCATTCTTGGATTAATGATGAATTAAGTCTTATTAGTTTTGATTAAGAGGAAAAATTCTTTATATATGAGATCCATGAAAAATCCTTCAGATCGGTTGGTTAGAGAGTTTAAGGATTCTCTAGCAAAGTTAAGAAAAATGTCAATGGTATTAAGTCTCAATATTATTCTGCTGCCTTTCAAGGATTAGCTATATCAGCTCATAAATGTAAGGTAATTAACAAATTACTTAAAAGTTCTAATTCAGCTAAATCCTCTTTTGAGGGCACTCGTCAGATAAATGCTTCTGCGCTGACGGACTTTTTACTCACGTTGTTCCACCTGACGAATCGACGAACTTCTAAGACATTCATACAATTAATAGCGAGAATCTTTCATCTCCAACAAGTTTTTTTGCTGCTCCAACTACCCCAGAGGAGGTCAGATTGGTCATCATTGGGCTAAAATCGAACCCAGCGTTTGACCCTCTGGATTTTCGGGACGATGTTCTTAAAGCCGTAGGGAGAGAAATAACACACCTCTTTATCAATTATATTTAACTACTCATTGATTTCTGGTACCTTTCCTACTGCCTTGAAGCTTGTTACAGTAACCCCTATCTATAAAAAAGGGCCTGCAAATTGTGGCAAATGCAGGCCCATTGCAACTCAAAATTGGTTTTTTCGAAAATTATGGAAAAATTGTTTTATAAGCGTTTAGCATCTCATATCTTTTCCAGTAAACTTCTCAGTGGTAGCCAGCTTGGCTTCCTTCCGAGCAGATGCACAGATACTTCTTGCTTTGAGCTTATGGAATCTATTACAACTGAAATGAACGATAATAAACTGCTAGCAGCATTATTTGTGGCCTTTATGAAAGCATTCAACACCGTTTCTATTCCGTTATTATTTGCAAAGCTCAGAGCGCAGAGGAATAAGAAACAGAAGGGAAGCTTTTCTGAGATCACGTGGCAAAAGTCAACTAATGAAATTTGCCTTAAAAATACTCCTGGCTTTCCAGCGCTACTGTCCGTTTCATCATAATTACATTATTCTCTCTCAAATGGATTGTGGCAGAGGCTAGTCTTATACGATATCACATAAATACGTTGCTTAATGTAATTTCCCTCGGAATTAGTTTAATTAAGGAAGTTTTTAATTCATGTTAATTAAAAACTTTGAATACCGGTTCTACAATATAAGGTGGATTATCACAGATGTAAAGAAATTATTATTGTATTAAAACGATTCCTTATTGATGGTCTCTGATTACCATTTGCAAACAGCGAGCTAGTAACGTGAGTGATCACGTGACACAATTTAACAAGACAATATTTCGTTTATATAAAACATTTTTTATTTTTGAATACAAATTTATGTTTTTAACATTACTTAAGTATTAATACATAAAGTACACTATTGTTTCATTTATTATTTTCAAAATTGTGCCCTCAGTAGAGTCACGAAAGCAGTTTTGAAAGATGACGTAGTGATTTCCAATCACGTGGTACATTTCCCATCCGTTTCTCTTCATCTGATGGCGACGTGGATAGACGTACGATTATGAAGTTCACTTAAACGTATAACTAGTCAGACACTCAGACACTGATGGCATCCTACCGCAGGCCTGGAGTTATTTGGAGACAACATAGGAGTTACCTATCTCTACACTCCACGAATGTTGATCTGGAAGTTAACCTCACCTTCAAAGACACTCATTGAGATGCAATTAGAAATCGATAACGCTACTAGCCATCCAAGCTAAGCCGTTATAACTGATGAAGTAAAGAATATGATAAGTTAACGGACTGCAGGCATTCCAGGACAAAAGAATGATGGTAATACAGAAGCCATTCTCAGAAAAATTTATGAGTTGATGGGGGTAATGATGGAAATGGAGAAGAATACGAAACCGAAAGGACCAACACCATCTGTGGAGGGAAAAATCAAAAAGTGAACAATTAAGTAAACAACAAGAAAAGTTAAAACTATACCAACTTGCAGTGTGAAATTCTCCAACAATTAACAGACTTAAATATCACAGAATTAACTCGTAATAATTTATCTAATCCTCTGTCTGTAAGTTCGTCTTCTGAAAATAACACTAACATTTCCTTCTATATATATAACTAGCAAAGGTACCCGGCGTTGCCCGGGATAATTCCACTTGGATGTAAACAGAACAATCTCAAATAATTAAATAATATTTTGTAATATCTTAAAAATAAACATATGAAAATGCTTAGAATTATTACAGTAAAAATTTTTAATGAAAATTCGAAAAAAATCTTTTTAAAGGCTCACAATGGATGGACCGCTCCAATAATTTCTTACTCAGGTAATCTTACTTCAGATGTACACTTGATGTTGATGCAATTTCCACTCTTCTCTCGTTATGTTGAAGCAAAATTTGGCCTTTCATCACTTTGGGTAGTCTAGCGGTCGCCAATTCTTCTATTTACTTGCTTCCCATTTGCTCAATACAGCACGGAGCTAAAGGTTTGCTTTCTCTGTCGTCTTTCCACTCTTTCTCAATAGTCTGCTAACTCTTCATTATCTCCAGCTACTGATCATTTTTAAAGATTTTCAAGAAATTGTTAAGTACTAAGAACTCTCTTTTCTAAGAAAAACCTGAATAACAGGAATTCTATGCATTGTTACAAATTGAAACTTATCCATATTGCATCATCATTTTATGTTCATTGTTATAATTCTTGGAAAGGATTGCTTTATCATTGCATCATCATTTTGAGCTCATTGTTATTGGTGAATTGCGTGTTGAAACCATTGTTGATACCTATTGTTGCACAAACTTTTATTTGCATTGTTGGTCATGAGATATATATTGTTGGTCCGTGCAGAGTGTTTGTGAATTGCGTGTTGATACCATTGTTGCAAAAACTTTGTCTTGCATTGTTGGTCATGCGATATTTCTCATTAATATGCCTTGCCATAACCATGAATATCGATTTTTTATCAATAATTATTATTTTTTCGAAATCTGAAGTAGACAGTGACCTTCCTCATGCTATGAAGGTCATGTATGCGAAATTTCATCAAGATTGGAATAAAACTGTAGATTTGTATAAAAAACATACAAACAGACCCACCCACCCACACACACACAAACATCCTTCTTTATATACAAGGTGATTATAATTAAAGTCCCTTTGTAAAAATGCTATAAAAAAACAACCATGAGTCCGAATGACTTCAAATTTGGACTGAGCATTCTTGAAGAAGGGGCATATGATATGGGATAAGAAAAAAATAGTTCCAAAATTTATCACTAGATGGCGCTGTAAGCGGCATAACGGAAGCGGATTCAGCTCCAAGTGACATTTTGCATTGAAATACGACGGCTTTGGCATGAGTTGTTTATGGCATGATGTTTTTACATTAAAGTTGGTCAAGGAATGCAATTGACACTAAAACAAGTTAAACATGATTTTTTTTTTATTATACAGTACAGTATTAGCAAAAAATCAACTGTACCGGTCAATGAACATGATTGCTTCGGGTTTGATGATGGAAAACATGACTTTCAAGTCATTTAACAGTTGTGCCACTGTTAGTGCAAAGCCCATCCACCACGGCAAGGTCGTACCACATCGGATGGGAAAAATCGGTTTTTAATTGTCCTTGGGCCAAAAACCGCATAAAAAGCACATGATGATTCGGTTTTTAATTATCCTTGGGCCAAAAACCGCATAAAAAGCAACAATGGAAACGCCTATTAATTATCTCGGGACTTGCGCAAGACATGTTCAATATGCTGTCCACCATTTTCCTCCACAAGTTTTAACCGATAAACAGCATGTTCCACAACAGACCGGAGTGTCTCCGGGGTCACGTTGTGAACGTGGTGCGTAATCCGAGCCTTCAATTCCGCTAAATTTGCAACTGGGCCACTGAACACATGATTTTTAAGGTAACCCCAGAGCCAGAAGTCACAAGGATTGAGGTCCGGTGATCTTGCAGGCCAGGCTCTCGGAAAATGACGGCTGATAATTCTATCATCTCCGAAATGTGTCTTCAGCAGTTGCTTCACTGGCTTTGCAATGTGCGGAGGAGCGCCATCTTGCATGAAAATTATTCTATCCACGCATGCATGCTGTTGAAGTGTTGGAATTACCTGGTTGCGTAAAAGACACGCATACCGTTGACCATTGACTGTACAGGTAACGGGACCCGCAGGACCCACTTCCTCGAAAAAAAATGGCCCTATAATCAATGATGCTGTCATCCCGCACCACACAGTTACCTTTGCAGAATGAAGCGGTATTGAAACACATGCGAAAGGATTTTCCGTTGCCCATATCCTGCAATTTTGTGTATTGACAACGCCGTGGAGATAAAAATGGGCTTCGTCTGTCCACAAGATGTTCCATGGCCATTCATTGTCCACTTCCATGCGAGCTAGAAATTCTAAAGCAAACGTGTGTCTAATTGGCAGGTCAGCAGGAAGTAACTCCTGAACATGGGTAATTTTATAGGGATAACAATGCAGGATATTGCGTAAAATTTTATTGACCGTGCTCACAGGCATGTCTAAAGTTCGGGCAATTCCCCGTGCACTGCACGTTTGCACACCACTGTTCGACCCTTCCTCTAATGCTTCAGCCACATCTTCTACTGACGTCAAAGCAACTGCTTTCCTCCCTCTGCCAGATTTCACTGCAAAAGAACCTGTCGCTTCGAATTTTTTAATCATACACCTCAGAGCCTTTGCAGACATCGGACCACATCCTTTTTTCATTCCCTTTAATACCCGAAATTTCTTTAAAGCTGCTATGGCAGAGTCGCCATTCTTGTAAAAGAGCTTCACAAGCAGAGCGCGATCCTTCATTGACAGACCCATGGCAAGCTGCTGAGATACAAATATGACGAGAACGCCATGAGGCCTGCGTTTTTATAACACATGCAATGTCTCATGCGCATGCGTATCTTTCAATTTGCATAGTACAAATCCTCCTAGGCATAATATGCCGCTTACAGCGCCATCTAGTGATAAATTTTGGAACTATTTTTTTTCTTATCCATATCAAATGCCCCTTCTTCAAGAATGCTCAGTCCAAATTTGAAGTCATTCGGACTCATGGTTGTTTTTTTATAGCATTTTTACAAAGGGACTTTAATTATAATCACCTTGTATATAGAAGAAGAAGGATGTTTGCGGAATTGTGGGTTTGTTTCTTTCTTTCTTCCGTACACAATTCTACAGTTTTATACTTGACCTTCAAAGCATAGGGAAAGTCACTGTCTACCTTAGAGTTCTAAAAAATTAAAATTATTGATAAGAAATCGATGTTCATGATTATGACAAGGCACATTAATGAGAAATATCTCATGACCAACAATGCAAGATCAAAGTTTGTGCAATATAGATAGGTTTCAATTTGTAACAATGCATAGAATTCCTGTTATTCAGGCTTTTCTTAGAAAAGAGAGTTCTTAGTACTTAACTATTTCTTGAAATCTTTAAAAATGATCAGTAACTGGAGATAATGGAGAGTTAGCAGACAATTGAGAAAGAGTGGAAAGACGAAAGAGGAAGCATTCCTTTAGCTCTGTGCTGTATTGAGCAAATGGTAAGCAAGTAATTAGAAGAATCGGCGACCGCTAGACTACACAAAGCGATGAATGGCCAAGTTTTGCTTCAAGACATCGAGAGAAGAGTGGGAATTGCAACAACATGAAGTGTACATCTAAAGGAAGATCACCTGAGTAAGAAATTATTTAGAATAGCAGTGGCATTCTTGGAGAGGCATTTGAAAAATTTTTTTTTCGAATTTTCATTAAGAATTTTTCCTGTATTAATTCTAAGGGTTTTCATGTCTTTATTTTTAATATATTGCAAAATTTAATAAAAAAAAAAGTCCGAGCCATGTCGGGGTTATCACCTAGCTTATTTGGTAGCATATCAGATCCAAACATTTCAAAAAACTACATTTTGACTATATTCTGTGGGAATGTGTATATTTTGGAAACTGAGATGCTGATAATGCGATGATTGAACGTTTGCTTCCAAGAATTATTATTAATAAGCATAAAATGTTGATGCAGTGACAGAACTTAAATAAGGCAGCGTCTATTGATGAGGCAAAGGAGTCAGACGTGTCTACCTTGAGCTCCTTATCAAACATCCAGATGACTGGAAAAATTTATGTGCCAGGAAAGGAAAGAGAAAGAACGTGTATTGGTCAGAGAAACTCTGCAGCTAAAACAGAAAAATCTATACGGGCATTGGAAATATCTGAGCAACGGGAGTTTCAAAAAGAGCAAGAGGATATAAGAGCTTCGACGTCAAGGGCAAGGAAAACTTGGGTCTAAAGTATCCAGTGATGTTCCCTGGTGGTGAAGACAGATATCATTTTAATCTGTTGCAATTCAACAAGAGGTAAATAAAGTCCTGGTATATCACCTCGAATTTCTGTCTTTCGGATTTTTCTTAGAATGGATATCCCCTTCACAATGTGTTGTATTGATGGGATTACTATTTAACCAATTTGGAGTTCTAACCAATTTGGAGTTATAATTTAACTTCTTGAGATTGTTCTGCTTTCCTACAAGTGTAATTATCCCAGGCAATGCCGGTCCTCTGCTAGTAAATTATAATTTATTTTCCAAACAATCCGCGAGTTGTCCTCAAAAGGCCGAAGCCCAACACGGGGTTTTCTTTTTATAATAAAGGACAATCAGAAATATCCCTGCCCCAGGCGGGATTCGTACCCGCGACTTGCTGGTTGCGAGAGCGATAAGACCTGCACCTCAGTGCTCTCAGCTAACATGCTAACATACTACCATAATTACAGCTATCATCGATGGAGTGATGGATTCAACGTGTGAAGTGTTGCAAGAGACTCCGGAAGCGACGATAACAAAATTCTCCGTATTAATCAACACCACTAACGACACTCTTAATTTACTCCTTGTGTCATTAGTCCCACAGAATAACATAGAGCCAGAAAAACAATGCAGAGGACATATGACAAGAAAAGATACCAACATCATAGATAATAATTTAGAAAAAATTACAAAGATGATAGGAGTGACTAAAATGACGATCAAATCATTGGGTGGTTTTTACCTTAATTTATCGTCCTTCTCATCTCCCTATGGAGGTTTGCGTCTCAGGTAAATTAGATGAAACTTGTTCTCATGTGTTATTAGGAGATTTCAATTGCGACTATATGACTAAATCTCAAAATTTAAGACGCTTAACCATTAGCATTGCAGCTCTTAGTTTGACACAAATGCTATCTAGTCCCACTAGGATCATAAATATAAGCCAGACCTAACAGACCATATATACATACCTGACTCTATACAGGGTGATTATAAAAGGTCTTGCCAAAATGAAAAGGCAGGTAGAGGATGAAATTCTGAGCAAAAAAGTCTAGTCGCGTTTTTCGATCTGAGGCTCCGTTAAAAAGTTATAGAGCTTTAAAGTTTCGTGACGTCACTTCCATTTCATATTTCATATTTTTTAACATACTTTAATTTCCAGTTTTGAATGTCCTATAAATAAAAGCTATTTCAAAGTACATTTTATAGCATACAGGGAAAGATAGTTTGTTAAATTAGCAAATATTATGTAAATGAAACGTAATAATTTTCAAATTCGTCCTTCATATTCGAACGCCAACCTTTTCGGATTTAAAATTTTGGAACACTCCATAGTTTTGCTTCATTCATACATTCTTTTATTATGGGTAACTACTCTAGTGCCGAATTAGCAGACATGCACCTCGTTTATGGGCATACTTTAGGGGATAGTAGAGCTGCTCAGCGTCTGTACAAAGATAGAATTCCGCAACGCAGATGTCCATCCAGGGGCGAGTTTTTGGACATTTGACCACGATATAATTAACAGCGAAGTGACGTCAACTTCATTGTTAAAGGATAATTTAACAATGTCATTTGCTTTTATATGATGCAATTTTGACGTATGAGCGTTGCTTATTAAACCGCGATCTCAAGTCCAAAAACTCGGCCCTGAGCAATGTTTACGAACATCGATCGTCGTCTTCGAGAGACTGGATCTTTTCTTCCTATTGACCATGCTGTTGGACTACTCAGAACTCTTCGAACACATCATGCTGAAGAACAGGTTCTTAATACGCGCTTCTGACGACAAACCGGAAGTGACGCCAGGAAACTTTAAAGCGCTATAACTTTTAACGGAGCCTCAGATCGAAAAACGCGACTAGACTTTTTTGTTCAGAATTTCACCCTCTGCCTGCCTTTTCATTTTGTCACGATCTTTTAGAATCACCCTATATAATACAAGGTTTTAAATTATTCATCGATGCCAAAACTTAATCACATGGTAATCAATGTTACCTTCCACGTCACTACGATTAAAATGACAAGTCATAGGACTCCTGAAACGCTTATCCCCTCATACACATAATTCATGAAAGGAGAATTTCATCAGCAATTTGATAGAATTAACGTTGCAACCCTTGAGGGAATCAGTGACGCCGACCAACTTCTTGATAAGATTACGGTTTAATTATAAAGGCTGCAGAATAATCCGGATTAGTATATAAAAGGACTAAGAATCCTCAAAGTTACAAAACAAATGGTGGAATATTGATTTATTCAAAAAATGGTCAGTTAAACAATAAACTTATCAAATATATTTTTCAACTAAATACGAACTATCTCTTCAAGAACATAAGAAAGCTATGGCTATCTTTAAAAAAGCTGTTCGGGAAGCTAAAGAACAGCTGTTACCCAGCATGCTTCTTCAAATCAATTATGGCAGTTAATACATCGCAACTTTATTAGGCCGATAGGTACTTATGTTTTCACAATGTGCGTCCGTCCGTCTGTCTGTCTTTTGGTGCTCTGGCTTTCAACGCTTCTGAATTTTCGACTTCCGTTTTCGCCATTCGAAAACTTAGGAAAATCGGAACACTGAGGAAAAAATCAGTGAACTACTTCCGGTTCAAAAGGTCAAAAATAATATAGGGGATCACGTTTTTCACTATACAATTTCATGTATAAATGGCCTGTGTATTGCCAAATGCTGTTCTCCCTTTGGAATTCCATAGCTAAAGTAGAGAAAAGGCTTGTGAATTAAGTGAAGACACATGATCGTCTTCCTTGATGGTCAATATCAGTCAAAACTGGTTCAAGGTTGTGTGGTTTATTGGTACCATTATGGTCCACTGGAAACTTAAAATGCTAACATATGGCATGTTTTTTATCAAACAGCTTGAAATACCATGTTATGATTGAATATTAACGTAAAATCAAGAGCTCATAAGGGAGAGTGAGAAACTAAATTCTGGTCCCATCATCGAGCACATATTGGCGACCTTGAGCAGAGAAATTTTGAACTGCGCTTGAAAAACGGCGCGATCGTCGCGACACAATGAGTTAAAATCGTCACCTATTTTTTAATTTCAGCGCCCTTGAGTGGCAGAATTTAAAGCTCCCTGTCCAGAGCTTTAGCAAAATGTGATCCATCGTAGAAACGCTACAAAAAGGAAGCCATCGCTAGTTTGACGAATACGAAAGGTTAAAAACAAAAAAATGATATGAGAATAATGCTAGCGCCATTATGCATCAAAATATTCGGAAAACTCATCATTAAATAATAAAAAGAATTTAAACAAGCAGTAAAATAACTGTGATACAGGTTGAATAATTAAATAATTACAGGCAGATTGATAATCATTGTGATTAATAAAAATTAATTATTCAATAAAAAGAGCATTGAGAATTTCGATATTGTACAACAATTAATTCGAGAAGTTAGCAATGAAATTGAATTTAAATATAAAATTTAAAAAATAAAAAAGTTACCATCCGTCGATTAAATTTCGTACAATAAAACAAATAAAATTAATTATATTTCTGACTATATTTTTACTAAAATTGAACACAGGTTGGTAAGACCCGGAACAAAAGTTGATGTTTCGGATACAGGCTACACTTTGTAAAAGTGGAATGACTTTTGACTAACAAATAATTAATCCTACAAAGAAGATTTTTAATAGAATAAATCCAGTACTTCAGTACTTGTCACCTGCCATGTTTTAGAAATATCTAACACAATCATATACCAATCTTAAATCATACAATTATCTCGAATTTACAGAGGATTTCAGGAAACTATGATATCATGGAATTTATATCAGATCATTATAAAGTACTTGTGTATTTTCAGTATACTGAAAAAACATTCAATTTATTACAATAACCGTTTGTAATATCCTATAATATAACAAAATATTAACAATTAAAACGATGAATTTTTAATATCAATAATGAATAAGTAAACGATTTATCTCATAATTACTATACATACGTATATTCATTATTGATATAAAAATGTATCTTTTAAATTGGTAATATTGTGTTATATTGTAAGATATTACAAATAATTATTAGATTAAAAATTCACAGTTTTTATTCTTAGTAATTCAATTTGTTCCAAAAAACACCCTTACAATTAATAACATATCCAGAACGGCTGGGAAATGTAAATCCCTGTCTTTTTCGGTAAAAACTTTGATTTTGGAGGTGAAAAAGTCTCCAACTCTATTTCGAGGGCATGACGATCTCTAAACTGTCGTTTGCGCATGATTATACAATGATCTAACAGATGAAAATATGTGGGAGAGATGTCATATGAGTACGGAGAGATGAAGCACAGTTTCCCACACAACCGGCAAGATTTTAAACGCTGTATGCTATCTTGCATAGACCTGTAGCAGTATGGCCTTTGCTATTTACTAATTAAGGTTGTTGTTGAAGAGTTTCTGAAGAGTCCGTTGAAGCATATCACAGTACACTTAAAAATGACATTGATCTAACAGTAACACCTCGAAGTGCATTACTCCAAGTGCTATCCAGAAAAAGGTCAGCAACACTTTCTTCACGTACAGGTCCTGTTTGAAATATTTCTTGGAGGTTGGTTAGTTCGATAGATTTTATGGACGCGCCAATAACTAGGTCATTTCTAATATTTCCTCACCCAATCGAGAGTATTCAACATGATTATTATCTTTTTACATTCCGAGAACAAACACAAACATCCATACCTGCAACCCGACGGATTCTTTATACGCTCCAGCGTTTTCGGCCACTGGGCTGGCCTTTCTAGGACGTTCTTCTGAAGATAATCATTGGTAAAATAGATGAATATTATTGTAGAAGACCCACTTTTCATGTCATATGATGATTCAGTCCATCAGTGGCTCTCCGTGGTTGACGTTGGAGCAAGGAAGAGAAAATGGGCCAGGCCTTGCACTTTATTGCTCCTGACAAAGCATGGAGGCAGAGCCCGCTCTAGGGGCAACAACCTGGAAATTTGTCCGCGCCGGCAAATCTAAAAGGGGGCATTTTGGTTGTGAATGTGACAAAATATTGAAAACTTAAATACCAATTAATCGAAATTTGTCGATTTATTTCTTTGGCTAAAATTACCATGCAATTTACCAAGGGCGCTGCGTGAACTTGTTTGAAACAGGAATACCGGTAGGAAAGAATATCATGCTTTGAATTGACGAAATATCATGCCTCAGATTACAAAGGACCGCTCTTAGGGTGATTTCGTTACATAAAAGCATTAATTTTGCTAATACGAAGTCTTATTATATAACCCCTGGAAAGAAAAAACTAACATGTATTCCAACTCATTGCGATGCATCTAAACAAATTAATTAAAAAAGAATTACTCGTAAAATCATTTGGAAAATAATTCATTGGTAAAGAGCTATATTTGATTTTCATAACCAAATGGTTGGGTTTTCATTAAAAATTACACAAGTAACTCTTCTGTGGAAAATAATATCTAATACGCTTAATCTTGAGAAATAAGAAACCAATATGTGCCATTTCACTTGTAAATTGCATTTTATATTCCTGAATCTACACCTACCTCCCTTTTCTGTTAAATGAGCTATTACATGACAGCAATCAACACATTTTATTATTCATTTTAAAGTCGACCCCCATTAATAATGGCTCCAAAAAAACAGCTGTCCAGTGATATGAAAACAAGAATAACTGAAAACTTGCAACGTGGCGACAAGCAAGATGTAACCAAGTGCTTTGGATGCACACCAGGTGAAGTTTCCAACTTATGGAAGAAATTCAAGACCACAGGATCCGTTAAAAGGCAAAAAGGAAGTGGAAGACCAAAGGCAACAACTCCGAGACAAGATCGGAAATTGAGGAAGCTGTGCCAGAACATGAGAAAATAGACCTCCAAAGACCTGAACAGTGAATGGGCTAAGTCAGGTGTGAAAGTGGGTGACAAAAAACTAAGAAACAGATTACATGAACTGGGTTATCATTATCGGACAAAACCGGCTCTCACAACCAAACAAGGGAGCACCGTACATGCATCCGCGTACTCTTCAAACCATGCACAGACAATGTGCGCTGCACGGCATGGCGCATTGTCCTGCTGGAAGATGCCATCGTGCTGAGGAAACACAATCTGCTGGTAGGGGTGGACATGGTCCGAAAGAACAGATGCCTACTTCCATTGCTCCATGGTACCGTCCACAATGATGAGTGCACCCAGGGAATGCCATGAAAACATTCCCCAGACCAGAACGCTGCCTCCTCCGGCCTGGACCCTTGTGGCACGTGTTGCAGGGTGTTTGTTTTCTGACGTTGAACGCCGTACACGCCATCGCCCATCTGTTCGATGGAACATAAACCATGATTCATCGGAAAAAAACATCTTTCGCCAGTTGGTTGCTGTCCAGTTGCGATCCTGGCGAGCAAATGTCAGTCTTTTTTTCCGGTGAACAGCATTGGTGCACGAACCACCCATCTGCTGCGGAGCCAAACTGTCGTTGAAATAAAGATTTGGTAGCTCCCTGGTTCATCTGGGAGGTAAGTTGGTCCACGGTTGCACGTCTGTTCGCTTGCACGCATCTCCGTAACCGTCATTCACCCCTGTCAACTATGGCCCGTGGTGCCCCATACTTGGCAGGTCGCTGATTTTGGGTATTGCCATTCTGCTATGCAAAGTACATTTTCACCACGGCGGCACACGAGCAGTTCACAAAACTAGCTGTTTCAGAAATACTGCCACCCTTGGCTCGGAAGCCAATGATCATGGAGGTCGGATAAATGGTGAAAAGTTTCGCCATGACTCCAACAATTGCAATGTTTTCTGCTTCCCTCTGAGACCCTTCTTATACCCCCCCCCCTCAAACTCTGATACTGGTATGTACCTTCTGGACGTAACCATTTTCCGCCAAAGTTGAATGTAGGGGATGGTCACATTAATCTGATTAGACTGTGTATTAAAAATGCATCTGAATAACAATTTGTAACCAGATACAAGTACATTTTAAATTTTACTGTGCTACTTGACTGTTAATCTTGACTGTTTCTTTCTAAATGTAATACGTTTTTATTATGATTTAAAATCAATTGATCTTTATTTAAAATAAAAGTTATATGGGGTGTCCCAACGGTACACATCCAAAATGAAAAATTGAGTAGAGGATCTCAATACCTATGAGAATCACCTCCATGTAAGTTATCTAAAAAATTACTCTTATGATTTTATTAAGGATATTAACAATCTTGTGATTTTTTCGGTAGCCCTTCGAAGATATACACATAGCAGCCAATGAATTAGAAACCTTCGTTCAATATGGTATTGACCCTCATTTGGCTGTAATTACAGAACATACGTGGTTTGGCATGGACTCTACAAGGCGTTACAATGCAGGTAAGGTAATCGCAGACCATGCATTCGTCAGAGAGACCTTCAGGTCCTGCAGAGTAGACGAAAGCGGAGCCTTCGACGGATGTCTCTTTCCAACACATCCCAAACATTCTCCATCGGATTCAAATCCGGACTTTGCACTGGCCACGGCAGATGTTGCAACTCGGTGTCATGTTCAGAAAACCACTCCTGAATAATTCTTGCTCGATGAACAGCAGCATTATTGTCTATGAAGAATCGGCCTCGGTGGCTTAGCGGTTGCGTGATCGCTTCTGATGCCCGAGTACGCGGGTTCGATCCCGGCCGAGGACGACGAGGATTTTTCAGGGGGAAATCCTGAGATCACGCACTTCCTTCGGAAGGGAAGCAAAGCCGTTGGTCGCGTCCAGTCGTTTACTGACTGCACGTTAAAGAACCCTTGCGAGGCAAAATTTGCGGCCCCTATAACGCCATCCTGAAATGACCATAGCAGTTGAAAAGGACGTTAATACCAAACAAACCAAACCAACCAATCGTCCATGAAGAACCCGTCACCATTTGGGTGCAAATGCACTATTGCAGGATGGACTTGATCTGCAACTATGTTCAGGTAGTCTTTGGCTTTCACGCGACTGTCAAGGAATATCAGGGGACCCTTGCCATACCAATAAAACATGGCCCATATCATGACGGCTCCTCATGCCCCTTGAACTGTGTTCACAACACATGAGGGGTCCATCGCTTCATGGGGCTGCCGTCAAATTCTCTGTCGGCCATCGGTGCAAAACAATGTGTAACGTGACTCGTCCGACCACATCACCTTTTTCCAGTCGTCTACTGTCCAGTCACACCGTTCTTTACACCACTGCAGGCGAACTTTTCGATTTGTTGCTGACACCAGGGGCTTCCTCACTGGCATGCGACTTCCCATCCCTATTTGCTTCAACTCTCAGCGCATTGTTCTGGAGGAGATGGGTTGCGATGATCCTTCATTGAAGTCTGCCGTCAGTTGCTTCGCAGTAGACCTTTGGTTTTGCCGCAAAATCCGTCTCAGACGACGTCGGTCTCTGACTGTGTTGATTGCTTTAGATCCACGATTCTGCCGTTTCGACAACACTTGTGGAATCCGTTTCCATGCATTGAACACCTTGGAGACCTGATCTTTTGAGATACCAGTCAGTTGTACTATCCTGGAAATCGAGCTCCAGCTAGAAGGGGTCCCACAAAAACTCTTTTTTGGAACTCAGACAGGTCTGCTTTTTCCCAATTTTGCTCAACTTGAGCAGCTGCAGCTTGTTCCTAGCAGCTTTGCCAACCGTATTATAATTATTACATTTGTGCATTGTTTAGCTTGTATTATAACAATATCCAACAATAAATATTCCCATCTAAAAACCGGTAAGTTGGCAACCCTGGTTCCTACCCTGTACCTGCAGCTTGGAATGAGCATGTACCTCACATGATTGCATTCATTTGCATATCACAATCATTTCTGACCTGTGACCCCGCTTTACATAGCAGTACAGTAATTCATCACGGGTTTCTAATTCATTGGCCAGTGTGTGTAGAAGTTGATGGCAGACACTTCGAACAGTTATTGTAATGACATGTTTTCCAAATAGTATGTGTAGGTTTTCAATAATCCACCTGTAGAAACCTTTAAGATGATCTAGCTGTTCCCAGAGGAAATATCAATTTTACTATGAAACTCCTATTTTTACCTTTAAAATTGCATGCTTTTTTTAACCTATTACATGTACTGTTTTTTTCTAACAGTCTATTAAATACCTATCAGTGCTCCTGACGTGATTTATTTTGTTTAGATTCATCATCACAATAACTTCAAAATAACTCAGAACTTCACAATATCTCAGAACTTCTTACTTTAACTTTGATTTGCGAAAAATTGTATGCATGCAGTTCGTATATTTTTTGAAATTGAATATTATGTTGCCCAAAGAATATAATTCCATTGACCAAATTCCTCAAAACGACATACATTCCCGAAAACACACATTTTAATGGAATATGGTAAGGTTACTGACAAAATCACAAAATCATTAATATCTCCATAATAATAACATTTCGGATACATACATGGGTATGTACATGGGGATGATTCTCATAAGTACTAAGGTACTTTACTCAGTTTTTCATTTTGGACGTGTACCGTTGGGACACCCTGTATATTTTTAAAAAGTATATATTTAAAGGGGGCAATTTGTCTTTTTGTCCGGAGCGCATATTACCTATCTTTATATTGGTAGAGTTCATAAAAATGAAATTTTGGATACTTTTTTCGATTAAAAAAAGGTTTCTTAAAAGCCTATTCTCAAACATTGAACGAATAATAAACAGAAAGCGAAATTCATCAGTGCCGTTGAAGTAAAATCATGTTCGATAATTTTATTTTGCGATATAAAAAAATGAAGCAAATTTATTTTGCCATAAAAAACAGATTAAAGATAAAATATCCAAATTAAAGATAAAAATATTATTAAGTCATACTGCGGATGACGTTTTCAAGGCTAGTTATCCATAACACACCGCTTCTGACATCATAGGAGAACGCATAAGAGTCCTAATAAACTCTAGCAATGTAAAAGTCGGTAATATGCGTCCAGGGCGGCATGAAAGCTAGAGCGGGCTCTGATGGAGGATCCATTTATCCAATATTTTAACTTTTCCCTGCATGCAAAAATGATTATGCACAGTTTCCTCTGTCACTGTGCTAATGCATGACAGGTTAGTGCATGGATTAGCCGCAATAACTGCCTTCAGTGCATCTCCTACAACAGCAGGCGGTCGTCCAGAGCAGGTGTTATCTTCGACGGATTAATCTCCATCCAGGAATTTTGAAAACCAAAACTGAGCTTTTCATGTTGACAAGGCATTCTGTGCATACGCTTAACATACATTTCAGGATGTCTCAGTTGTATTGTGACAGTTTGAATTCAAAAAACAATGTTGCTCGAATTTTGACCTTTCATTTACCGCTTGTGACTATGATAAAGTAATTTCGCTTAAGACTCTTCTCAAAAGAATAGGTATAAAGAAAGAATAAGTGGTACAGGCTGTTAAGTGGTTCAGGCTGCTGAAATAAGCAAGAATTTATTAAATGACCTGATATTTACCATTCTATTTGGAATTTCTTATCTTTAAGAATATCTCTGTATACATATCGATCCGTAATGTCATCTATTTGGTGTATGTTGTCATCTATCCAACATAAGAAAATGCTCCCACACAATCTATAAATGGTAATTGTCTCTGTTGGCAATTAATGTGCAAGATTAAATCTTTGACCATTAACACAGTCGAATATTTCTTATTCTGTCACTGCCAAATAGTTAAAACTTGTTTTTATCAGAAAACAAGATTTTGCGCCACATTTTAGATGTCCATGGCAAATGAGTATAGCAATTCTAGTCTAGATTTACGATTTTTGGTGAAGATAAAAGATTTCGTTACTCGAATTCCAGCATTATTCGAATGGCGTGAAACACTTTTCCAACTGATATTTACACTATGTTTTTCATTAATTTCACATATTTCATGTTACTTTTACTTTCGCACTATAATGCGGTGCACTCTATGAGTTGTTTTGCGGGTCTGTCACTTCTTGTCGAGTCTGCCCTTTCTGATAGATGGGCTTATATTTTGCCAATTTAAAGTCATTTTGAAATAGTGTATGCACTAAAAGTAATTATCCACATTTTGCATATATTTGCATGCGACGTAATAGTAATTGGCTGATCATGTAAATGGAATAAGCCGCTATAATGGGGAGGGGGGATAGAAGTGATAGGACTTAAACTTTTTCCCATCAAATATTGTTTTTAATTTTTTTTAAAGAAAGCAATGCTCGACAAATAAAACAATTTATCAGCACCATTTTATTATTAAAATTTAGTTCTATA
>JAHWFO010065614.1:14034-51853 GCA_023313115.1 Rhysida immarginata
GACCGCTCGTTTTTAATGACAAAAGTATTACACCTATTTATATTTTTACTTCGTTGGCTCGCCTTTGGCCTTTACAACAGCAGGAACTCTTTTGGCATTTGATTAATTAAATTTTCACAATCATTCACTGTTATTTGCTTCCAGCACTTTTGAATAGCAAGTCCCAGTTCATTTTTGTTCATTGGCTTTTCCTTTACAACTTTTCGTTTCAAAACATCCCACAATTTCTCGATCGGGTTTATGTATGGGCTATTGGGTGGCCAATCAAAATACGGATTCTCTCATAAATTCCATCACAAGCTTGGATTTATGGCAGGAAGCATTGTCTTGTTGAAACAAAAAAGTTGTCTTCAATAGTTGGAAACAAATGATACTCCAGTATTTCTTTATAAGCTAATAAATACCCTTACAAATGCAGAGCTTCCTACCCCACGTGATGAGAAGCATCCCCATATCATTACATTGTCAGGAAACTTCACTGATGATTGCAAGCAGTCCTTGTTAAACTTTTCTTCTGGTCTTCTCCAAACCCTCGTTCCAATGTTGTCACCATATTCCAAGCACACTCGGGACTCGTCGGAATAGATCGCCTTGTTTCAGTCATCCGTTGTCCATCCTTGGTGTTCCTTAGCCCATTGGAAACGCACTTTGGCTTGCCTTGATGTGATTAAAGGTTTCATTTTGGCACGAGATGATGAGTAGCCCATTGAAGAGAGCCCTCGGCGAACAGTGCTTGCAGACACCTCCACCAAATTTTTTCCATTCTTTCGTCATCTCAGAAGCAGATGCATTTCGTTTGGTTTTAATAATGTATCGTTGACTTTTGTTGTCTCGTTGAGTTGATTTCCTCGGACGACCAGACCTTTCGCATTTGTCACACTCCCAGTCAGCTTAAATTTTTGATGATGTGTTGAACGGGTGTTTTATTGATGTGTACTGTTTGGCAATCTCTCTCTGTGATTTTTTTTTTCACGAAAAGACTCTATCTGAAAGTCGTCTGCTTCCTCCCATGGTTAAGGCAATGTCATTCTCTTTACATTGATGCGATCCCTTTTATACACGAATTTGAAATAATTTTTTGGATTATTCATATTAAAAATTTGCATATTGGCGTTAGAGATTAAATTGTTCTTGTCCCTTACTCCCTTTTAGTGTAAAATGAGAATGGCCTAATATTTTTGTCATTAAAAACGAGTGGTCTAAAACTTTTGCCTTTGTCTATTTGTTCAATTTATTCAGTAACAATGGAATGAAGCAACAAATCCTCAAATTTCACATTGTCACGTGTTAGGAAAGACCTGTATTACCTGATAAAAATTTCAGCAAATTAAAAACACCATTATTTAAAGAGTGAACAATTCTAAGGAACATTGCTTTGTTTTTTTTTGCAGGTGGTCTTAAACTTTAGGCCGGGCACTGTATAACCACAGATGTAGTTGATGATATTTTTCTCAGTTGCAGAAAGCTCTTGAGTAGGTGCTTTTCCTCCGTTCTTGATGCTTGTCGTGTATTTTAAGAGTACGAACAGAGTGGAAGTAAGGAGGTAATATGATTGACAATAAATGAATACATAAGCTAGCAGAGTTTTGCTAGCACATAGTGATAACTTTTAATTAGAAATGATCAGTCCAGATCATTGTCGTACGATGAGGAAACCTGGCTGCAAGTGGCTATCACAGAAGCGCTACGCCGAGAAGTCCAAAACTATCGTTTGCTCCGGGCCTGCAGTTGCCCCGCTGGCTGCCGGCTCCAAGTCGTCAGGGGGTTTTGGGAGGAATAACGCCTGGCCTGAATTAGGCACCGCAACATCCGAGAGCGGCGACCTATTTAGGTTTGTCAACCGAGGAGGTAATACTGTAGGGAATAGAACATCTCATTAGTAAAATTCATTTATCTTTAACTTGCTTAATCTCAATCTAATATCCTAATAGATATTTTAGCAAAACACAGTACCAGACAACGCGGCGTCGCTGTCCGAGCGCGGACAATCTGCAGGGCGCCCCGCGAGAAAGTCGGCTGGGTTATCTGGCGATAACGCTGCCTCGCTGTATTTGCTTCTCCTCGGGAATAAGTAGGGGTGAGTAGAATGCAAAGACTCCTGTCCGTGCTGTCGTACAATCGCTTGTTGAGATGCGCTCTTCAGAATAGCGCCTTCTTGGACGAGGTCCTCCGACGTTGAGAGGAGGTCGGACTTGTCTCCTATTCGGGCGTGGGTCGCTGCTACAACCTTATCCACCAAGGCTAATGATATCGTGGAAGTCGAGCTACGTTCATCTGGGCTATTTCGTGCTGAAGCTCCTTATCACCAATGTCCGAAAGATTGCTTAGAGCATTGTCACCTGCAACAAGTTCATTTAAGTTCATAACAATGTCATATTGATTAGCATGCTTACGGGGTTCGAGCTTAGCCGATGAAATACTCCTCTTACGATGATGCCCTTTTTGATGCGGTCGAATGTGTAGTCCGCCGTTCGAATACGAGTTCCTCTTTACGGGCGATGAGGCCTCCTGGACGTCTAGGCTCGCATGTGTAGGTCGGACGTTTTGGATATGACTCCTCTTTCCATCGGAACGGCCAGCTTCCTTAACGACCACCGTCGAAGTTCGCCGCCGAGAAGGGTACCGGGGCGACGGCTGTGGCAATCTCCTTCCGTCGGATGGTCCTGGTTCCACACGGCGACTATTTCCAATATAGCAAGAATTACGATTAATGAAATCAATGTTCAAAAGGCTACTTGCCGTTCGTCTTCCGTGTTTCGTGGATCCATGGTATTTTTCCAAAATCCCATCAGGCCATCTCATCTGGTCCGGCTGGCTGGAGCTGTTGGAGCTGAGGCTGATGGTATTGCCTCAGCGGACGCCTAATCATGAGGTCTTAAAATCTAGGCGCCCAGGCGCACATGCTATAAGTGGCAGGCAGCCCATACGGGGCTGCGTGACTTATCCAAACGCCTCAAAAACGAGGCCCGTTCACATCTGGCGAGGTATCAGAAGGCCATCGGAAAGGTGAAAAGGAAGGTCTGGTCTCCTCCGATGACCTCGCATAAACACTTAGATGATGTGTAGCGTTTCTTGAACGTAAACGGACCTAGCCGTGGCCATTCAAGGAGTAGAAAGGATCGAAGTTGATCGGCCACTTTCCTCCATACGGTCGAGAGAGATGGAGGGTGACCCTGCGATCGACTCCAACGGGCCAGCCAAAGTTCTTTATTGATGAAGACGATCGCAATAGCTAAGTCCGTTTTAAATACCTTGCCAGTGGAATCGTTTAAGAGGAAGCGCACGGGCTGATAGGAGAAATGTACCAGCCCGTAATGCTGTAACAAACGATCCCAGATCGACTTCGCGAACGGGCACTCGTAAAAAATGTGGCTGACGGTCTCGGCTACGCCGCAATTTAAACATCCAGCAGACCCGACCACCCTCCACTGGTGGAGACGTTGGAGGGAGTAAAATCCGTGATGCAACAGTCGCCATTGGTAATTAAACAGAGTTCGTTCAAAAGCAAAGGATTTTAATAGCTTTAGGACTGCTGCCCACGGATGATCAGGGTAGAGTCGTAAGATGTCAGTGGTCTCCCCTGGGTCGGACTGCTGAAAAAACCATGCATGACGAAGATGTCCCCAATCTTGTGGATCAATGCGACGTAGCATGGGAAGAAAAGTCACAATATCGGTCGCAAAAGTCACATAGAGCTTTGGCTGGTGAAAATTTATTGTCACTGGCAACAAGGGTGGTAATGGTAGCCTATTCACCTTGAAAAAGAACCGAAGATGAATATACACAAAGTTCGCCACCATGGGAGGCGGGAAAAGGAATACCCTAATCATCGCAGCCAATCTGGCTGCAATAAGATAGAGCTTGATGTCCGGTAAACCTAATCCTCCTCTCTCATATGGGGCGAACAGGTACGCTGCACGAAGTGGATGCCGCCTTTGCGTAGAAGTTCCCCACACGCAGTTCACAATCGCACTACGTAGTCTCTGAAGGTTTTGGGACGAAGGCAAGGTGAATAGGCATTTAGAGGTTAATACTGGAAGGACATGCGTTTTTATGAACCTCACCTTGACAAACATTGAAGTTGGGAAACGAAGGTTTCTGTCAAGGCGAGTAATGCACTTCTCAATCAGTTGTTGCCAGTGCATAGAGTCCATAGTCGGTAGAAAAGAAAAAACGTATCCTAACACTGTAATTCGGTCGCACCATGTTATCGGGAAAGATTTGAGATAGTCCACAGTACATTTCCCGATAGCAATACCTTTAGACTTGACGAGGTTGATGGAACTCCCCGTCGAAGTACTAAAGCGGTCGAAGGTCTCTTTATAAATGCTCAAGGAATACGGATCGGACGCAAATAGCACTACGTCGTCTGCATAAGCCAAGGTCCTGATGTTTATGGATGCAGCTGGCAGATCGTATCCTCGAAAATCTTGGTGGCGATTTAAGTATTGCAATAATGGCTCCAAATAAAAGATGTATAGCAGGGGGGAAAGAGGACACCCCTGCCTAACACCCTGATTGAAGGTAGAAGATATGGAACCATTAACCGCCACACATGATGCGACCGAAACATACAGTGCGGAAATGATCGTGGCAAAAGTCCGAAGACGAAGGTGTCGAAATACTTCAAAGAGAAACACGTGGTTCACTTTGTCGAAAGCCTTTTCCTGGTCAAGGCTTAAAACGGCAAGAGTCTGCTGACGAGCACACGCTTCTTCCATCACACACCGAATCGTAATTAGATTATCGGACATCCTGCGTGATGGAATGGAGCAGGATTGTCCGGGATGGATAAAATCTTCGGCGAAAACTTTCAGTCTTTGTTGAAATACACCAGTGAAGACCTTGTAGTCGGTGTTGAGAAGGGTTATTGGCCTCCACTGGGTAACCAACTCTGGATTCGGCACTTTGGGGAGTAGGATGATTTTCCCCACGGTGAAGTCCGGTGTGATGGAAGACGGGTCTTCGATGATCGAATTAAACACTTGCACCAGAACAGGCCCAAGAAGATTCCATGTCGCGTTGTAGAACGAGTATGGTATGCCATCCATACCCGGGCTGGACTGGTGACGGCCGTCCGCTGACAGGAACTTCTTGACTTCGTCTTCGGTGAAGGGACGAGAGATAGACAGGTCAGCATCCTCAGAAAAAGGTCTTAGCGCCTCAATCCATTGCTTCGTTTTGTCTGACGGAATGATTGGGTTATCAAAAAAGGATGAGAAATGGGCGTGAAAAGCTGACAAGATGTCGTGGTCAGAATTCACCTCCCCATTTTCCACCACCAATCGATGACATCGTTTTTGATTGGCACATCGTCTCTCCTCGGCGAACGCTGCTGATGAGAAATTCCTGACGTCAGTCGCCCAGGAAAGTTTGGCTCTGAGCCAACGCCTTCTATAAAGAAAGCCTCAGCACTGAAACGTCATACATTGTTACATCATCATAGGTCGACCAAATTTAGAGCTTATTATTGGTAGAAATGCGGTTAACAAAGGACGAAGTATGATGATGTAACAATGTATGACGTTTCAGTGCTGAGGCTTTCTTTATAGGAGGCGTTGTCTGAGCACTGCGCCGGCTGCCTTCCGGATCATTAGAGCGTTGATCTCGCTCTTCACCTGACGAATCTCCATCTCGAACTCCTCCTTCGGGGTGGATACTTGGAGGAGGCGGAGGAACTCTTTAACATGAGGAGATGACGACGACGAGCCGCATCTAACCCAATCTTCCGAAAGAACCGTTTGATTTTGGTTTTCAGTTCTAACCACGAAGCAAGCGTAGGAGGCATATTACGAAGATGTTTTTCAACGAACTGAGCGAATGCTCCCTTGTATTCCTCTTCGTCGAGCAGAGAAACATTCAGAAACCAATTGCGATGGACTGCAGAGCCTGTAGATGATGCTGGAAATGGAGGATTCCATGACCATATGATGGCACTATGGTCGGAGAAAGAACATGGAATTACCTCCATTTTACCCGGAGAGTCAGCAAATGCATTGTCGACGAGAAAAAGGTCTAATCTTGATGTGTGGGCCCTTGATGGAAAGTAGACCCAAACTGATTACTCTGTGAACTATGTGTCCATAGGTCGAACAATGCATTTTGCTGACATAAACGATACACATGACCAGACGAGAAGATGTTGTTATCGTCTGGATGGCAGTTCAAATCACCAGCAATCACTACAGGCAACGATGAACACAAAAAGTTATTTAAGTCACTGAAAAATGTTGGTTTCTCTGCTGATCTACACGGTTGCATATACATTAAGCAATCGGAAATTGACACCAGATGTTGAAATGTCCAAAGAGATTACCCTGCACTCGCAATCATACACACAGTTCGACACAGAATGGAGGGGTTGAAGATGATGGAGGCAACCCCTTTCCCATTTGGTGACGAAGAGTTGATAAAGAATTGTCCGTTGGTGTATTGACTGCGAAGGCCCGGAAGGTCGTAGCACTGTTGTGAAGTGGCGAGTTTTACTTCTTGAAGTAACAAGATGTCCGGCCTGTACAGGGCAATGAACGATAACAACACCGATTGCTTAAACGAGGAACCAAGAGAACGCACGTTCAGGGAAATGACCTTCATTGAGGATGTTTAGTGGCGCACCTGCTGACCTGTGTCCGGTTGAGACTTGGGCTTCCCAGATGTTAAAGGAGTCTCCGTCGTTCTTCTCATCGGAGATCGCAATCGACCTGATGAGGTAGAAGAGCTGCGCTTGTGGCTCGCACGGCTGTCTCTCTCGGACGAAGAAGTGGCTCCGCTCTCGTCCCTATTGCCACGATGCTGTCTGGGTTTTTTCTTGCGAGGGCTCCTTCTCCTCGCAAGCTGATCCTGCTGTTTGGCCGCTGATGGCTGTGAAAACCCAGCAGAAGATGTTATCCTGGATGGCGACGACGTTTCGATGATCCTTGCAGGTTGTGATGACGATGACTGCGCTGGTGGAGGAAGGGTTGGAAAGTCCTCCACTGAGAACACTGATTCTGCTCCTATCGAAACGTTTATGTCGTCATCTGCAGAAGCTTCATCTTCCCCCATCGGAACATCGAGTGATGGTTGAGGGAGAGGTGTAATCTCTCGAATCTCCGGGAACTGGGAGAGAGGGGACGATGGTTGCTCCCTCTCAGGCTCCAAAGATAGAGATGGAAGCGAAGATGGTCGAGGTGGTGGGGGCATCAACTCTTTCTGTTCCCGGGGAAGAGGCTGATGAGTTGTTGAAGCCTGTTTCTTCCGTAATCGTGAGGAAGGCGACGAAGCTCTGGTCGGCACTGGTGACTTGGCCGGCGATGACATCTTGGAGTGCTGCTGGGATGACATTCTCTTGGGCATGGATGGAATAACTGCTGGCTCTGCAAACACCCTCTCCGGGCACTGGTGAAATTTGCTCACGATGCGATTGCATGCATCGCATTTCTTGAGGAGAGGGCAGTCTTTTCTGACGTGAGACGTTTTTTTGCAGTACCAACAGCACTGCCTTTGACCCTTGTAAGACACGCGAACTTTGTTGCCGTGCATTACAAGGTTCTCTGGAATGTCCCTCTGAAGGTTCATGTCCACTATGATGTCACCAGTCATCTGCAGGGGAGAATCCGGATGAGTCGGATAGGCTACTTTCTTCACCTGCCCGTAGTCGGACATGTAACGCTTCAGGTAATCTTCTTCCATCAGCGGCGAGGCGCCCCGGATACAGATGGGCAGATATCCGGGCTCAGCATACACCAGGCGGACGGTGGTTTGCCCTACCTTGACGTAATCCGCAGCCACAACACGGTCTGCGATGTTTCGCTGCCGGCAGAGCATCCTCCATTCGTTTTGAGAAAGTCTCTGCACGACAGAAACAGCAGGATCGCCTGACGGCAACACGGGCGGGATGCCCGTCTTAAAATAAAGTTCTTTCATAAACATGCCGACGGCTATTGGTCCGTCGGCAACCATCAACACCATGTTCTCCATGGCTTAGAGAAAGAAAGTTCGGAGGAGGGGGTGAAACCTCCCCCGGGGGTTACCGGGGGGAGGGCTACTCAAAGTCACAGAATCACTCACGCACGCGTTGGCTGTTTTTTTTCGGCGTGAATAATTATTAAGTCCAAGAAATTAAAGTCACTCACTCACACAATCACTATTCGGCTGGCTTCCTTCGGCTTTGGTCGACTAGGCTGGAGAAGTTCCGATCTGTAGGAAAATCGACCACAAACTCACTCTCTTGCCTTTGCCTTCGCCTTTTATTCGGGCTTACAGGATTCTGTGCCGAGTTTGCGCACTTCATCCTCCAATCCCGAGGCTTCAGATTTTTATCTCTTGACGGGGTCTCTCTACTACGGCCGGAAGTGTTCCTTTTCTCATATTCTTTTTCCCTTGCCAAATCCTCGGAAAAATGTTTTTTAAAATTTTTCTTCCTTCGGAGATTTAACAATGCTTTTCCTTCACATCTTCATTGTCATCGGTCATTTCCGTTCGTTATTTGTCAGTAGTGATGGCCGATATACACTGAGTTAGCAAGACTCTTGGGATAGTTACTTAATATCTGGTCGGGCCACCTCTGGCCCTGTGGAGTGCAGCAATACGGCGTGGTAGTGAGTCTGCAAGTCCCTGGTACACTTCTGGAGGTAGGTGACACCAGATAGTCTGCAGAGCCGAAGATAGTTGCTGCCCGTTCGTGGGCGGATGATCCAGTGCCCAAAGCCTGATTTCAACAGCATCCCAGATATGCTCGATGGGATTCATGTCAGGGCTCCGGGCTGGCCAGCTCAGTCGTTGGACCTTTCCTGCATGCTCCTCGAACCATTCGCGGACGACATTGGAGCGATGTGGTGGAGCATTGTCACCTTGAAAGACTGCTACGTCGTCAGGGTGTTGAAATGTCAAAAACGGGTGCAGATGGTCTCCGATGAGTTGACGATACCGTGGACCATTCAACGTTTCCAGGATAACCAGAGGGCCCATTCCAAACCAGGAAAATGCACCCCAGACCATCACTGACGCCCCACCACCTGTTGGCATGCGGGATCCATCGTTTCGAGAGGTCTGCGCCACTCACGGTGCCTCCCATCAGCGTGGTACAGTTGATATCGTGACTCATCTGACCATATGACGTTACGCCACTGTTGCAGAGTCCAGCCAAGATGGTTGGTGGCAAATGCACGCCGGAGTGTCCGATGACGCTGGGTAAGCATTGGCACTCGTGTAGGGCGACGGCTGCCAAACCCGAGGGCATGCAGATTCCGACGGATTGTCCACCGAGAGACGTTTCTAGTGCGGCCAGTATTGAACTGGTCTGTGATTCGCTACACTGTTGCGCTCCTGTCTCTCTGAATCATTCGTCCCAGGTGTCACCGGTCACGATCATTCAGAGCAGTTGGACGCCCGGTATGGTGCCTGTTGTGGACTGTGATGCCTTCATCCAGCCATTCCCGATACACCCTGGAGACAGTTGAGCGGGGAAAGCCAAATTCCTGCACCACTGCCGAAATGGAACATCCCATGCGTCGGGCACCTACTATCATACCCCGTTCAAAAGACGTCAACTCGCGACGACGTGCCATTTCTGATTAATCACTTATCCAAGCTCTTCCCACAACGTCTAATGGTCCATTCCCAGAATCCGTTACCCCTGTGAATTCGTGAGCCATGCCCATCAATCAGTGTGCTTGCTATCCCATAAGTTTTGCTAACTCAGTATACTTAGACATAATAGCAATAATTGTTCGTTGAAGTCATCTTCGCAGTTTTTACTACCAGACATTGAAACCGGCTGCTATGCGCTTTTTCACAGTGAAACGAAATTCAAGGGCTGATAGGTTGTCATAACTGCCACCGGAAAAACATATTTTTGAAAAAAGATTTAAAAGATTTATTTAACAATTAAACAATAAAGAAAAATTTCGAGCAAATTCGTTAATGCTAAATGTTCAGTACAAGTAAACACAATCATTACAAAATCAAACACAATTTTATTAAAAATAAATTATAAGAAAGTAAGTGAACATATACAAATAAAAAAAAAATAAAAAGAAAGAAAGAAAATAATACAAAATTTCACAATCAACGGTTACTGTAAAAACACATCTGCAATTAATGCTTGTCTCACAATCAACTCTCTGCATTTAGAAGCGCCGTTTGCCTTGTAGCAAGGTAACTACTCAAAACTTAGAGGTTTAAAGGAGGTGTCGAGGCTTTGCATGTCAATGCCATGGAGTTGAAAATTTAACAGCCAAACTTTGACGTTGTGAAGCACCATTCACGAACACGTAGCTGAATTTGGTTCTCAGGTGGTCTAACACGTTGTTCAAGTTCATAGTATTCAAAGTCCTTGGGGGAAGTAGAGACTGCATGGGAGCAAAATGTCCGTGTCGTTTATAGATCGGCATCTACCGAGCTCAGTTCAGTCACATTGGTGTCTGGAACACAATTCCCAAACCGAACGAAGGTATTCATTTGGTGAATCAAGGTCTCGTAAAGAGTTCGATGGTGAAGGCCGTCACAATATCAATACCGTTGTTACACTTAAAAAGGACCATCTCGATTAAGCAACTGGTAACTAGAGGGAGAACAGAAAGACAGAACGGAAGAACAGAAAATAAATAACATGGTAACAATTCTAAATTTAAAGGACCATATTAAAAGGCAAGGATCAAAATTATATATACTAGCCAACTGGAAGTGTAACAGCCTCTGCTACAGCTCGCAGGGATAAATAGGGACAGCTATAGCGTGCCGTCGTTGTTAAGATGTTTGTGTAGTGCACTATGAGATACAATGAACGACCAATTTATTAGAGACACCTCGCTAGTAGCGTGTTACGCCTCCTTTAACGGCGAGAACTTCCTAAATACGCGCTGGCATGGATTCAATAAGGTTTTGAAACCGTTGCGGAGGAATAGCAGCCCAGGCTGACATCACAGCGTCCCGCAATTGGTGCAGGTTGGACGATAGTGTGGGCAGGCGTCGGATGTTTCTCTCCACATCATCCCATAAATGCTCGATCGGGTTGAGATCGGGCGACCGAGCTGGCCACTGAAGCAGGTGGAAGTCCGCGTCATGTTCCTCGAACCAGTCCAAGACCGTTCGAGCACGGTGACAGGGAGCATTGACCTGCTGAAACTGTCCGTCACCACCAGGGAACACAGTCATCATGAACGGGTGCACCTGATCGGCAACAATGTTCAGGTAGTGTGTCGCATTCAGGGATGTGGCTACGGATATCAGAGGACCCAGTATGTCCCAAAAGAAGACACCCCCAGAGCAATACTCTTCCTCCACCCACCTGTACGGTTGTCTGCTGACAGGATGGGTCCATGGCCTCGTGCTGTCTGCGCCAGAGGCGCAGTCTGCCATCCGCATGATGAAGTAGGAACCGCGATTCGTCGGACCAGGCGACCTTCTTCCACTCATCCAGTGCCCAGTGGCGATGCCTGTGTGCCATAGCAGGCGCGCTTTCCTATTTTGCGGTGACAGCGATGGTACCAGTACTGGCCGGCTGTTGTTAAATCCAGCTCGGTCTAAGTTGCGCCTCACTGTGTGCTCCGAAATGGGTTGGGATGCTCCCTCGTTGAACTGCGCTGCAATTTCTTGGGCTGTTTCCCGTCTTGTTGCTGTGGTTGATTCGTGCCAGTCGCCGTGGCCTCGTTCATCCACGGCCCTGTTTCGTCTGGAGTTGTGTATATTGGAGGTTTTCTTTTTGGCATAACTGAGGTAAAAGGATAAACATAGTCATATTAATAGAGAGAACAAGGTGGACAGGGACCAATTACAATAAATACAATAAACATAGGTAGTAGGTGGAGCTTCTATGACCTGAACTTGGTTTAGCCCCTTCTGATCATTTCCTCTGTATACGCTGAAGAAGGCAGTGTGGCTGCCGAATTGCGCATACGTACGAATAAACAAATTTTGGTGGATGTGGTTACCTGTCGACACTGATGAAAAGGACACAGATGGGACGCCGTCAAAAAGGTCAACCGCGGATAAGATGGTTCAATGACATCAGGCAGATCGTAGACCCGGACACCTAGAAAGTATATTATAAAATTTATAAATTTAAAAAAGTCATATGTGGGATAGTGTTGAATATTTTAAATAAAAATTGATCATAATAATCTGTGGCTTATTTACAAAGAAGAATGTACCTTATGAAACGACCTATTCCGGGTGTTGTGGTATGAAGGCCATGATTGCTTCTATTACCTTCATCTGACAAAACCCAATCTGGTGAGGTGGCACTCTGTCCAGATGCTGCACAATAGACAGCGCAAACAACTCATTAGGATTGGTGGCTGGCTGTCTGGTCTGTAGTGCATTAATGAATGCCACATCGTTGGCCAGCAGCCTGTCACACATATTCTGGTCACTTGCCATCAGTCTCTTTTCAAACTGGCAAGAGTTGATGGCGTTTTGGGTAAAGATGGGGTTCTTATTGACCCCGAGTTGGAGCATTCCTCAAGGCTGAAAATGTTTTCTTCATCTTCATCATTCAAACTGTATAGGGCACACAACCAACATATATTAGTCACAACTACAGTAAATTAGCATTGTACAGGGCGAATCAGAACTAATGTTACCGAAGAATAAAGTAACACTGTGAGAGTATTGGAAATGGGCTTTTACAGCCTGAGTGACGGACTAACTGGCATGCATTTAGTATTTGGTGCAACAGTAGTAGTAGTTTTGGGGAGTTAGGGTACAAAGACCGTTTAGGTCATCATGCATCTCAAAAGTAAATATAAACATAAATAGTTAAGTAGGTAAACAATCAGACAATTCAATATCAATAAATAAATTAATAAATAAATAAGTAAATAATTTATATATAATATATAAAATATAAATGTATAAATATGTCTATGAGTAGAACTTTAGGGGAGGATCTTCTATGTACAAAGTGGAATTCATTTTACATTATTTACAAACATAAGCTATATACAAAGTAGAATTTATTTCAAATTATTTACAGATATAAACTCTATATAAAGATGAAATTTATCTCAAAAACAGACTTTACAATGGCGAAGCAATATTCAAATTGAAGAGAGTAAGTTAGTAGTACGCAGAAAACTGAAGACAGCTTTGATACTGCTTTCGCAGTTCCCCAGCATATGCTGGAGATCACCGGTAAGTTTGTGCATTAAGCGGTTTGTCCGGAAACGGGGACATACAGTAAGAGTATGAGAGATCGTTAACTGTTCGTTGCAATGGTAACAGATGGGGGGATGCTGTTATTTGAGTAGAAACTCATGTGGGAGTCGGCAGTGTCCAATTCGAAGTCGAGCAAGGACAATTTCCTCCCTGCGGCTTCTAAAGGATGTGGACCACACTTTGACATTGTCCTTGATCTGATGAAGTTTGTTTTTCGTAGTAGCACTCCAATTCGTTTGCCAGATATCCCTAACTAAATGTTGCATCCAATTTTCGATTTCACAGAAAAGGGAAGGGGGGGCCGACAGAGCGCATTTTTTGCTGCTGAATCAGCCTCCTCATTCCCTCGAATACCCTTGTGACTAGGTACCCGTATAAAAGAGACCCTCATGTCTTTATTACGTAATTTGTGGAGGTCATTTTGAATTAACCGAACCAAAGGATTAGCGTGAAACAGATTCGACAAAGGCCTGAAGTCCACTCAGGGAGTCTGTACAGATTAAGGAATTTTTACAATTACGATCTCTCACATAAGTCAGTGCTTCCTGAATGGCCACCAGCTCCGCAGTGAATATGCTGCAGCATGACGGAAGAGAAGCAGAGTGGGTTCCCCAAGGGGTAACTACTGCAAAACTTGTGCCATGATTACCTTTAGACCCGTCCGTATAAATTATTTCATAGCCGGTATACGAATTTAATAGGGCTTTGAAGTGTGCCACATAGGTATTTGTCTTTTCATAGGAAGCTAGTTCCGTTTGGACATTTGGAGGTTGGAAGAGCCATGGCGGTTGTAATTCATTTGGGGGCAAAAGGGTGGCAGGCATATCTGACAGGTCGAATTCCTCAGCTATTCGTGTGCCCAGAGGCCTGGTTGCTGTTGGCCTCGAGGCATATATATCACGAAAATTGTGAGAGAAAACTCGTTGATATGCTGGGTTGTGTGGTTGCCCACTGAGTCTCGATTTGGTGCAACAGAACATGGTGGTGAAAACTCGGCCTAAAAGCCACTGACCTTTGAAGGAATGGTTGCTGCAACTGAAGCAAGTGTAGCGCCATTTCAGTGCAAGGTAGGGCATGCAAAGATTAATATAAAATTTTTTATCAGTACTGCTGCATAATTAAAAAATTGTTATGTAACAGAAGTTCTTAAGCCCGTATATATGCAATAAATTCTGAATTACCTGTTGCCATTAGCGAACCCCTCCAAAATTTCCAGGCTGCTGTTATCCATGGCATCACCCATGTTACCTGAGGTCCTGCAAAAGTACGTTTAAGTATGTTTATGGTCTCACTTGCTTGAAAAGAGTTAGCTGTATATATATACCTGCGATTCTCCACTGTATCAGCCAGAAAACTTAAAGACTGGTAAAAGCACCACTTCGGTGGCTCCACTTCATCAGCACCAATACTTGATTTCATGCCGTTTTTAAATTTTTTGTGGTGCTTTACGTACTGGTCCTGCAGGGATTTAAATAGTTTTTGTGCTGTTTGATCTGAAAAAAAAATCATACATATTACATTATAAATTTAAAAATGTTAGATCAACTTAGGGCTACACAAAATTGTGCAATTTAGTTGTTTTAATTGTTTTTAGTTGTTACATAAAATTGTGCATATTAGTAGATTAATCATAGGGCTTTATACCACATAGCCGTATATTAATTAAAAATATAATATCAACCCTTGAAATAAGTTAAAAATAAATTAAAAAATTTTCCGGAATAAAGGCAGAAAAGTAAACAGAATGTGTACTAATATGACAAAAAAAGGAAAAAATAAGTATGTGGATAATAGTAAATAAAAGAAATAAAAAACTCTTTCACCACAACAAAAATGCCTGATTTCATGCAGGTTCAGGTTGTATTTTTCCTTAATTTTTGTTGTGGTGAAAGAGTTTTTTATTTCTTTTATTTTATAAAAATAAATTGTTTGGAATACATAATATTAAATTTCAAACCTACATGATTTTATTATTTTATCCTCGACAATTAAAAATTTTAAAACATTTGAATTCATTTATGTACCAGAAACGGTTTGACTTTTTCAGTCTTTTAATGAAATAATGGTATTTCAAAACCTGACAATCCAAAGCATGTGTGCTATTCTATTATCAGCTACTGTTCTACAATAAAACAATTATTATTGCAGTGTTTTCAGTTCACGTGTTCTCCATTTTATGATCAATGTGCAAACATCGATGTTTAATACTTTACCTAACTTTTTTAAATTTTAACCTCGAAATAAGGACGATGTTTGTCTATTATAAAATAAACCATTTTATAAACAAAGATGGTTTTATATCGCCTATCAATACTCCAATTCGTTTAAATTACCTGGCAATACCGAAATTTTCAATTAAAAATACCTAACCTAAACATAATTGTAATTTCTAAAGTCATTTCGACCACATAATCAGAATAATATTAAACTGTCGTGATACACATGAACGTTACTGCACGTGCGTTAATTTCACACTGTGTAGACAAATAAAAATTTTTTAATATTCGAATTTATTTATATACTAGATATTGTTTGACTTTTCAGTCTATTAATTAAGAAATAAAATACTGTTTTGCAGTGTTTTTCAGTTCACGTGCTCTCCATTTTACGTACAATGTAGAAACCACGAGATTTTAATACTTTAGCTATCTTTTCTTTTTATATAAATGGGCATCGAAAGGCGATTTGTCTTTCGACAACCGATTCATAAAAAACTTAAACTGTCTTCAGACACATGACAAGTATAAAGGAGTGTGTTAGCTATAAAAAATATTTTGTTTTATAACTGCACGTGCATCAATTTCAAGCTGTTTCGCAATCACGAGGACTGTGTGAACTATAAAATTTTCTAATTTTCTTTTAATTCTTTACATTCAAGAAATTGTATGTCATTTCTATTTCAAAAAAACTTGCAATATTATTTCATTGCCTTCATTTAATGTTACGTTAAATATTTCAAGTACACGTCTCCGTGCACTTACACGCAATGATACGCTAAAACATATGATATTGTAAGGGTTAACCAAGCAATTAAAGGTTATATTTCCAATTACTAAACATTTACTTACTTACTTACTTTTCAAACCCGCTTATCCGTTAGGGTCGTGGGGGTAGCAGCCCTATGGAGGATCTCCAGCAATCGCGATCTTCCGCCATCAGGCGCATGTCCTCCCTGGTAATATCCAAGCGACTCGAACCCAGATTCTCCATGTAGTTTAGCCACCTGGTTCTAGGCCGACCCCTTGGTCTCTTACCCACCGGCTTGGAAAATAACAACTGCCTAGGAAGACTAGTTTGCGGCATCCGTATCACGTGGCCATACCAGCGCAACTGAGATCTCTCAATGCGGAGAAGTAGCGGCTCAACACCTAAAGATTCCCTTATTGTGCTGCTGTACACTCTATCTAGTAGGGTAACACCTGCCACACCTCTCAGGAATCTCATTTCGGCCGCTTGTACCCGCGATCGCACTCTTTCGGTCATTACCCAAGCCTCATGACCATAGGTGAGAATGGGGACAAAGATAGATTTGAAGACGGAGAGCTTGGCTTTGTTACCCAGCTCGCGTTTCGTTACCACGGATCGCCACAGTTCACGTCTGACACAGCTTGCTGCACCGATCCGAGCATCCAATTCCTTCTCCTGCCGTCCATCACTCGTGAATGCAATCCCGAGATACTTGAATTTCTCCACCTGTCTCAATGAGGCTCCCCTAACATGGAGAGCGCACTGAGCAGGCTGTCTTGAAAGGACCAGAACCTTGGTTTTAGCCACACTGATCTTCATCCCAGCTTCTTCACATTTGGCTGCAAACCGGTCTAGTGCATGCTGAAGGTTCGTGCGAGAAGACCCAAGCAGGACAAGGTCGTCAGAAGGTGTGCACAAGAACATGTTGGTCGTCATGTCGAGGCGATGAGCGTGTTTGTGTGGGCGACTAAACATTTAACATGTCTAAATTCTTTACATTAGGATAAAATGAGATTTAATTACTTGTAGTAGTCGGATTTTGTAATGCCGCGACTACCTCATCCCACGCAGCAGCGACGACCAATATGTTCTTGTGGTCCGGCAATTTAGGATTCCACAGCACAGGCCGTGCTTCAACCTCCCTAATCAGCTTCTCCTTCAGGATCCGCATCTGTTTATTTTCCGTATTCATTTCGCAATTTGAAGCAGCGTTCCTAATTTTGAAAGTGTTTGACAGCAATGATGCGGGCAAATTGAATGACAACATGTCGACTCACGGGCCCAGGATGCATAGCGAAGAAGATCGCACCTGATTGGCTAGATCAAAAAGACGCCTAAAAATCTAGGAAAAATTCTAAAAAGACACCTGAAACGACGCATGACCCACGCCGGACCGACGCCGAACCGACGCAGACGCTTAACAGACGCTAATTAGAAAACGAATGCGTTTTTCAAAAATTCCAAAAAAAGACGCAGACGCCTAACCCACGCCGAACCGACGCTAAATGGAAACCGGCCTTTAATCAACCGTAGCCAAGTGAGAACAGATGGTGTTAATGGGTTAAATGTCCTTACGTGTGTAATGATTTAATGATTTCAGATACTGCGAAAGCTAAAGCTTTCTTTTTTAAAAAAAGATCTCACATTTAAACAGAATCATGATTATCACTATCAATTACAAAAACTCAGATGGCTTTAACTAATAAATCTTAGACTTTTTTTGTAACATACAGTCCTGGACAAAATTATAGGACCTGTGTCATTGACAACAAAATTTTTTACTCGTTGTAATTATTTATTTACAACAATTTTATCTTAAATTAAAACTTGTGTTTGCTTTCCATTTAAACGTACGAGGGGAGTTCAATAAGTAATGCAACACATTTTTTTTCTCGGCCAATTTTGGTTGAAAAAACTGGACATTACTTGTGGAACATTTTCAAACATTTCCGCTTCGTCTCGTAAAGTTTCATTGACGTCCGATATGTGACAGCGCTATAGTGAGTTGTTAAAGTGGCGTCTACAATGGAGGTGCGTTCCAAACAACGGGCAGTGATTGAGTTTCTTTTGGCGGAAAACCAGGGCATCTCAGATATTAATAGGCGCTTGCAGAATGTCTACGGTGATCTGGCAGTAGACAAAAGCACGGTGAGTCGTTGGGCAAAGCGTGTCATCATCGCCGCGTCTGATCTCCCGCGAGCTGGCCGGCCATGCACAGCTCTGACTCCTGCAAAGTTAGAACATGCGAACACTCATTCGAGCAGATCGACGGATTTTCATCTGTTTGGCCCAATGAAGAATGCAATCCGTGGGACGCACTACGCGGATGATGAAGCAGTTATTGATGCAGCACGAGTTGGCTCCGACATCAACCAGTGGAATGGTACCGAGCAGGTATACAGGCCCTCACTTCAAGGTGGCGTAAAGCCGTAGCATTGATTGGAGATTACGTTGAAAAATAGTGTTGTGTAGCTAAAAGATTGGGGAATAACATGGTGTATTTGAATGCTGAATAAAACAACCCCCTTTTTCGGAAAAAAAAGGTGTTGCATTACTTATTGAACTCCCCTCGTATTACTTCAATTAAACGGTCTGTCATCGACTCAGTCAATTTTTTACAAACTGTTGAGTGGGATATCAGCCCATGCTTTTATAATGACACTTTTCAAATCTTTTATGGTGTGTAATTGCTTTCCACTGGAATAAATGCTTCGCACCACATCACCCCACAAGTTCTCAATGGGATTGAGATGAGGACTTTACTCTGGCCAGTCCAAAACACGAAGCCACTGTTGAGTAGATACTGTACGGTGTATGGGTGCGTTATCTTGTTGAAAGACAAAAGTACAGATCGTTCAGTTCGTCTCTAAATGGCAACAAATAATTTCCTAAAGCATCTTGATAATCGTATGCATTTGACTTCGGCTTCAGAAAACACAAACTTGATTTGCCGTTGACAGAAAAAAGCAGCCCAGATCATAACGGAACCTCCGCCTTGCACTCGTCTTGAAAGAAACTGTTCTGGCTGCCTGAGAGCATGCCAGTAGAATCTTATGCCATCAGGCCCATCCATCTTAATTTTTTTTTATCACTAATGATAGTATGATTCCACATTTGCGAATTCCCAATGTACTGTTTCGCAAAGGCCAGTCTTGCACGCATGTGGCTTGAAGTTAATTTTGGCTTGGATTATATTTCGTGTAAGTGTGATTGGTGGATGCTTGGAGTACATGGCGAGTTGTTCTGTCTGATACAGGTAGGTTCAGAGAAGACGTGATGTTAGAGGATGTTGCTCCAGTGCTGGTTGAAGCCATTCTCAGGATAGCAGTGCTGGATGAGGATTTTTCCAAAGCCATGCGGTTCACTTAAAAAATTGTGTACAGGCTTGGACTTTCCAATAATTCCAGCAATTTCTCTTTCATTCTCTCCACAGTTTTTGTAAGCTGTAATTTGAGCTTGTTGTTCACTGCTTAATTTTCTGCCACGTCCCATGATGATTTTTTTCAATACAGAATAGAATTTTGTTTGCTAAAGTAATGAAAATAACTGAATTCTTGACAGAAAAAAATTCAAATTAAGAAATCATAATTCAGAATAATCCATTATTTTGAAGGTGATCCTGGAGTTTTGTCCATTGCGTTTTGTAGCTCACAAATGAAAAAAGATGATGCTAGTTTTATTTTTTTTTAATTGGTTTTTTTCCCTTTGAAATACGTTTTATTGTCCATTACAAATTATACTGTACACAGCATTGTGAATCAAATAAATTCATTTTGCATCTCTTGACTGGACTCATAATTTTGTCCAGGACTGTACACGCGTAAAGATATCCATATACAGAAGATAAACGTGGATAGATTTTTAGTTAAAAAATGGGTGGAAACTTTGAAAATTTTTTAAATTATATTTTCCAAATTATATTTTAAATCTCTGAACAGTTGAGTTGTATCAATCAAACAGAACAAACTATAAAAATTATATTGATAGTAGCAAGTTTGGTGTTGTTTGAGCGTTTCAAACAAGTTATAGGAAGTGAATGTTGCAATATTTTGTAAGTTTTTAAACTAAAGATGGTCTCTTTACATGAACTCTAATAATGGCCACTTTTCAAGATAGTCACTTCTTTACCATCAAGTTGTTGCTTTCCTTGGGTTGATATAAGAATTTAGCTTTTTTCAGAGCAAATACCTCTTCTCATAAAAATCCTCTGTCAGCTATAATTACATCACCTTCTTCAATTAGATTGAGCATTCCACTTTCTTTGATTATATAAGGGACTATCAAAACGTTCCCGGTATTGTAGTCTGGCCGGTGACTGGATGCAGTATGCACATCGCGGCCTTAATCCCCTTCAAAGTACTTTCCTTGGGTACACACACTTACTCCAACGAAACTGCCACTCTTGGAAAGCCCGTGTGAATTCTTCCTTTAGAATGGACGTGAGACCGGCTGTCGCACTTGCTTCGATCTCTTCTTTTGACACAAAACGTTGACCCCGTAGTCCCATTTTCAATCTGTTCAAAAGCTAGAAGTCGCAGGGGGCAAGGTCTGGGGAGTACGGGGGTTGGAGAAGCACTGGGGTTTTTCGTTGTGCAAGAATTCCTGTACCACTAATACCGCGTGACAGGGCGCGTTGTAATGGTGTAGGATCCAATCGTTTCGGAATTTCTCTGGCCGCTTCCGTCGCACTTTCTCCCGCAAACGTGTCAAAACCTGGACGTACAAGGTTTTGTTGACAGTGGACCCATAGGGAACAAACTCATGGGTGCACCAACCCCTGATTGTCAAAGAATGCAATCAGCATCACTTTTGTGCGAGACTTGACAAAACGAGATTTCTTGGGACGTGGCGACTATGGGGTGTGCCATTCCGACGACTGCTGTTTCGTCTCTGGATCGTAGGCAAACACCCAGGTTTCATCACCTGTCACAACCTGGTCCATGAACTGTGGATCAGCAGATGCTCGTTCAAACAAATCACCAGCAGTTGACATCCTACATTCCATCTGATCTGCCCAGTTCCTCGACCAAGATTGCCTGAGCAGACCCGAAAGAAATGTTCATTTCTGAAGCCACTTTGTTGATGGTTATCCTCCAATGAGTACGCACCAAATCCGGCACTTTTGCGACGTTTTCAGATTGCCTGGAGGTTGTTGGTTTTCCCGAGACTCTCCTGACCCGCCTTAAACCGGTCAAACCAATCAAACACAGCTGATTTCTTAAGGACACTATCCCCGTACGCCTGTTTCAGTGCTTGCAGTGTCTCCATAGCACTTTTACCAAGCTTGAACATGAACTTGATGTTTGCTCTCTGCTCAAACTGTGACATCGCGCTATCGTGTTACACTCTCTTACAAACACATGCTACAGCACCCGAATGACATATCCGAACACGATGCAACCACACGTGAGCGCGCTTAGGATCCGAACACGGCGCTGATTACAGAGCAGCGTTTTCCACACTTAACGGCGCTCACCGGCCAGATTACAATTCCGGGAACTTTTTGATAGCCCTTGTATGTTTATCTGATGCTCGTCCACTCAAGCTTGGAAAATGAATGATAATGGAACCCACTGGTATTACTGCTATAAATTTGATGAAAATTTGATTTTTATGTGCAAATGTCTGCGCCCTGCTAGTAAATGGGAAGGTTTTTATATATACATAGTGTCCGGAAAGAAATGGTAAATATTCATACACGTGAGAGAACATATATAAAGAAGCATTTTTATTCCTATGAACATGGTGTCGCAAGCCAAACCCCACAGAGATACAGGGGGATTAAAGTATGTTGCGCTGCCTGATTGTTGGCGTTCCGCGAGCGACTAGGCTATGTGGTGCAGCCCACATTGGAGCCTACAGACCTGTTCGAAGGTGTTGATGTAATGGAATAAAAACAAGTGACATCACATAACATTAAACTACGTAGAAATAAACAAATAAGACACCCTACAAACGCTGTAGGCTCTTAAGGTAATATCTTGATGTAGACTATGAGCAATGCACATCAAGGCATACATCCAAGCTGTGGGCAAAAACAAATGTGAACAAAGCCACAAAAATGTGCATTGCGTATCAAGACTCACAGCAGGTGTTCAGAGGTCCGGCCATGTGTTTGCACGCACAGGTTACAGCGCCGTAGTAGCGACTCCCGTGCATACGTAGTACATATCGGTTGTTCGCGGATTGTTTCACCTGCCACAGCAATGAGAGCGACCAGATCATCAACGAATGGAACAGGTGTTTCGTACACCAGTGACTTCATGTAGCCCCACAAAAAAAAGTCCAATGGGGATAGGTCAGGTGACCGTGGTGGCCAGGCGATTGGTCCCCCACGTCCAATCCACCGATGGCCGTATGTCGCGTTGAGGTGTTGTCGTACGTGAATGCCATAATGTGCAGGCGCACCGTCATGCTGGAACAACAGGCGACGACGAACAGCTAGTGATACATCCTCCAGCAATCCTGGCAGTGTTTCCTGCAGAAATACCTGGTAAGCGTGAGCATTAAGGTGGTCAGGCAATATGTGTGGACCGACAAGAGTGTCTCCAATAATTCCTGCCCACACGTTGATGCTAAAGCGCCTCTGGTCCCCACGTACGATGGTGGAATGTGGTTTGATGACATCTCTTGTGTGATTATTGTGGTAGTTGTACACAATGGCCTTCCTACCAAAGCATGCCTCGTCCGTGAACAAAACGAATCGAGCAAAGCCAGGATCCGCGGCTGCATTGTCCAGGAACCATCTTGCAAAGTCCAGTCGGGGACGATAGTCCCGATCGGTGAGCGCCTGTACATGTTGGTGATGGAAAGGATGTAGTCCATTGTCCTGTAGGATCTCCCACATACTGGTTCGAGATACACCCAACGCAACAGCTGCTGCCCTAACGCTAGCAGATGGGCGTCTTTCAAACCAACACAGCACATCGTCCTCGACGTCAGATGTACGAGCGGTTTGTGAACGTCCACACTCAGCCCTACGGACGGTGATGGCACCAGTGTCCCGCAGGCGTTGATATAGTCTGGTGAACATCCGTGAATCAGGACACAAGCGGTGTGGGAAGCGCTGTTGATAGAGCCGTCGAGCCTCTATAACACTTCCATCAGCTGCACCATATGCCATATGCATGTCTACAAGTTCCGCGTTCGTAAAATGCTGCATGTCCACGTATGAAGAGAGTGTTGCCTCGCTTGCAACCTTCAGTGCTCACGGGCTTTTAATAACTGCAACAACGATCCCATTTGTGAGGGTTCAGGTAGTAAGCTTATTTGTGAAATGGCCCTGATTGTGTAAATGTATGCAAATCAATACGTGTGCCACGACCTCCAGTGACATTTAAGGTTTTAAAGGTTTGTGGAGTGACCTGGCAGGGGCAGCCATTCGAGCATACTGTACATTGATGTCAAATCCTCGGAGGGGAGGAGAAGCGAAAAAGAAGAACTCCGAAGATTTTACACGAGAAAAAAGAAAGAAAAGAGAAGCTGTTACCCCGAGCCGGAATAGACGCGCCAGAAACAGAAAGACCATTGGTGGATTCTATGCGCAGAATTGGCCCGGAATCCGCCAAAGGGAAATAAAAGGCGGGACTTGAGAGAAGAGAGACAGAGAGCAAGTGCAACATACATTAATCCCCCTGTATCTCTGTGGGGGTTGGCTTGCGACACCATGTTCACAAGAATAAAAATGCTTCTTTATACATGTTCTCTCACGTGTATGAATATTTACCATTTATTTTCCGGACACCCTGTATATGTCAGAACAATCAATAATTACTCTTAAATTTTTAAATAATGCATCATTAAATGCAACTGGTTGTAATTTTGCATCAATTTTTCGAGAAGGCCATCTTATTAAGCCTTTTAAATTATATGCCATAACATCAATCCATTCATGAAATGTTAAGCTTTCTATATTGATAGAGATCGTAAAGCGACAAGCTAAATCTCCCAGCAAAATTCCTAGTCTTCATCTACGTAATTTAAACCATCAACAATGCTTCCAAATTTACTTTAGTAGAGGGATGCCAAAAAGAAAAAATTTAATATTGAAAAAAAAAAAAATCAGCATTTTTTAAACCTATATGAAGTTATAGATGCTTATTTGATTTTAGAATGACATCTGCAACGCTACAATTATCAAGGGAAGTAGTATAGAAGCTTATTAAGTAGCGGAAAAATGGAGCTACTTATTGGTTTTATTTTACACACGATTTGAATCATCCTTCATCATTTCTACATTTTTTGAGGTAGACGGTTGAAATTCGGAATGTAGCTTACTATGGGCATCTTCACGATTAGCCCACTAAGGTCGGAGTTTTAGGAGTGAAAATTAGAAGGGACCAAAAGGTCTAGGTGTATTTATGCATATAAAGGAGTGAAATTCGGTATGCAGATTCCTATAAACAAGATGTCCATTATATGAAGATTTTTTTTTCCCGAGGTATCCATGCCTTCCCGACTCGATGGCGGAATGCATTGAAAAGATGGGGACTATATTGAAAAATAGTTTACCAATTCTGTCTGTAATAAAGGAGCTGTAAAAAATATTTCCGGTTTTCATTTGACTGACCCTCGTAAGTAGAATAAGAATGGAGCTACTTATTGGTTTTATAATGTCAGTCTGTCCCCTTCATAATTTCTACATTTTTTTGAGGTAGAAGGTTGAAATTCGGAATATAGCTTACTATGGGCATGTCCATCTGCACTAGGTTTGTTTTTGATTGGCATACGGGAGTCGGAATTACGGGGGTGGGATTCAGAAAGGGCAATATATCTATGTGCTATTTAGGTACGTAAAGGCGTAAAATCCAGTATCCAGATTCCTCTAGGCAAGATCTCGTACATTACTATGAAGTTTAGGCCCAATTGTTCTAATTGGTAATAAGAATTTATAGTACTCTCCAACCCGTTTCAATCTCACATCTAAATTATATATCTCTCCTTTCTCCATTAAACGAAGATTATATACGCATGCTGTTGAAATCGATTTTACAAGGATTTCTCCACTTCTCAGAAAAATTGTATTCAGATCCATTGCGACTTCTATTACTTTAAAATAATAAAACTCCGATTACTCTGTGTGATCTAACTAATTCTCTATAAATTTCTAAACTTATTCAAGTACCTACTTTTCTCGTTACTTGTTTAAGGCATCTTCGCTGAAGGCTTTTACTCAATGCTGCTCGCTGTCTCGCACTCATCTACACACTAAAGACTAAGACTGCAAGTGGCGGTATAACTGATGCCCACGATCTCGCATTCCATAACCCCCTACAAGCACCACCCTCTTTATGTTCAAAAAACTTTTGCTTGTAGCTGTCCCTTACCTGAGGTCATGTCTACCCCTACCCCCACTTTTAGGTTAATCTAATTTATTATTTTTCGCTTTAAATGCTATGTTTTTTACACATATTTTTTAATGTTTAATTATTTGGTACACAAAAATAATCTCTTTCCAGTAGCATAGCTATTGATCGCGCGACCGAACAAGTGCCGTAATCTTGGTTATTTCTAAAAATCGGATTGAGAGTCGTCCTCAGCCATCGGTATTACCAGCTTCTCAGCGTCATGTACACGAACTTGTAGCAGTTCACTCAACATTCGGCATTGTTCAGTTCCGTAACCATTGAATGTATTAAAAGCGTTTTTCCAATGTTTAAGCTGTGGTGCTAGTTGTGAATAAGACACTTCATCATAAAATACACGACTATAGTTCATCTTTTTTTTTTTATTTTTTTTTTTATTCTTTTCCAATCTTCATCAGTTATGTTAATTTCATTTGTTGGTAATTGGAAATTGTAGTCTCCTCTCACCCGACCGCCTCTGTGTTTCACGAAATCTCTAGCATTATTATTTAATAGCGTGCGATTATAAATACATACAAATGAAATTTCTTTTACAAGTATTTCGCCACTGCTCAGATAAATGGCGTTCAGATCCACAGCGATTCCTAATATACTCCGATTAGTTGGCTACTCTGTGATTTAACTAATTCTCTATAAATTTCTAAAATTATTCAAGTACCTACTTTTCTCGTTACTTGTGATGGCATATTCGCTGAAGGCTTTTTGCTCGATGCTGCTCGCTGTCTGGCTGTCTCGCACTCATCTACACACTAAAGACTAAGACTGCAAATGGTTGCCTATCTGGTTCCCACGTTCTCGTATTTCATAACCCCCACAATCACCACCCTCTTTATGTTAAAAAAAAAAACGCGGTGGCTACAGTCACGGAACCGTGTACGATTTTTCAGTCCCGGAATAACGTCACTTCCTGCTACGTGAAGGGAAGAGCGGTGCACAGCGGTCGCGTCGAATGTTCAAGTCACATGTGCGATGTATTTTAAAGATGAATTTTCATCATATAACGAATTATAAAGCTTTGTTAAGGATATTCTAAGCAAAATTTTGTTCATTTCTGGACATGCGACTCTAGAACAATTGAAGGGGCCACAAAAAGAGGACGAAAACGACACATAAACGACGAACTTTGCTTTTAACCATTGCTAAATAGAGAAATAAGGAATTAAATTTTTTTTTTTTTTTTTAAAAAAACGGAAGAAAATTTCACTAAGGTGGTAAAAAAAAAGGTTAAAAATTAAACATCTCGTCATTTCATATATATTTTAAAACTTTAGAAATTTAACTAAGAGGGTAAAAAGTTAAAAATTAAACATCTTGTCATTTAATTTTATTTTTTTAAACTGAGAAATTTAACAAAGAAGGATAAAACAAGTGAATGAATGACAAACAACTGTTTATTTTTAAAAAACAAACATTTATTTAAAAACAACTACAATTGAAAAAAAAAAAAAGAAATGACATTTTATTTTTAACAGTAAAAAATTATTTGGGTGTCTTGATGTACGTGCGCTCCGCAATCTGTCCCTGCGCCCGTAGTAGGCGCACAAATGTAGCACGGCACCACTATAATTTAGCTCAAAACTTTATTTAATTTTCATTTTTTTTTAAATCTTAACTTTTAGAAATAATGTATGGGTTATTCTTTTCTTGTTTAGAACTTGTTTTTGATGGGAAATAATTAAAACATTTTTCATTTGAAAGAAAACAGAAAAGCTGTGCAAAGTTACCCTGGTTGACTGTATTGGAAAACTCGTCCAAAGGTATAACGAATGTCTCATTCTCTACAGTGATTAATGTTAACAAGTAATTTTGTTATTCACATTTGTGTTTATTTTGTACTCCATCGGAGGTTGAAAAAAAATAGTCCTCATATTACGTAAACTCACACAACTGAATAATAGCCGCACGTCATGCGCATGTCTCGTAACTTTCATCCGTCCCCCTCCCCTACTCCCCACTTGTAACTTTGTGGTATATTCTTAGTTCTGTAACAATACTATGTATTGTTAGAGGATATACACTATGTTAACTTTGAGTAACAGTCAAGTCCTTAGTAGGTAATTATCATTGATCCCATTGACAAATATCAATTATGACTTACCTTTCCCTATATTCTCTGATTCAAATTCCTTGTAAAGTCTTAACACTAAATCTCCCAATTGAATGAGCTAAGCTTAATTACCTAGGATAATAAATCCCACCTTTCCAGGTTTGTGATTCTTATTATCCCTACCCACATGAGTAGTTCTTTTAATATTTCCTTTTATTTTAATGTTGTGCCCGCAATAACTTAATTCATCCGCTTATCAGTGTCCTTCATTTAGATGTAGTAAATAAGTATCCCAAAATTTACTTATGATCTAATCTTATTATGTCTGATATCAAAGCTCCCCTCTTTCTTTAATATTTTAATAGTTCAAACAAAAGAAAGAATACTTATTAAAGTGACTATAAATGCAATGCTTTATTTAGATCAGAAAATGAAATATTTTAATTAGTGTGTTAGTAAATCTCAGACTTAACAGATAAGAGATACACTATATGATCAAAAATATCTGGACACCCCTCACAGATCATCGATTGGCCCAATGTCACATGATAATGACTTGCACATCCTTTAAATAGCTTCCCACACCTTCAGACACAACTCTGCTTGGACATTGGCAAGAATGGGTCGTTCGGCAGAGCTCAGTGAGTTCCAACGTGGAACCATCGTTGGATGTCACCTATGCGGCAAGTCCGTGCGTGACATTTCCAGCCTTCTTCAGATACCCAAGTCAACAGTAGGCGATGTCATTATGAAATGGAAGACCCGCGGATCAACAACAGTTCAACAACGAACCGGTAGACCCAAGAAACTAACGGACAGAGACCGTAGAGTGCTTCGTCGTGTCACCCGCAGCAACCGGAAGTCCTCGGCGGAAAAAATTGCCACAGAGTTTCGAAACGCCTCTGCAAATGATGCCAGTACCATGACAATTCGTCGGGAACTGCACACGATGGGATTCCATGGCCGTGCTGCTGCCCACAAGCCCCACATCAGCAGGGTCAACGCCAAGCGACGTCTGGAGTGGTGCAAAGCCCACAGAAACTGGACAATGGACCAATGGAAACGTGTAATGTGGACAGACGAATCTCGCTATAGACTCTGGCAATCCGATGGACGAGTTTGGGTTTGGCGCATACCTGGAGAACGCTTCTTACCTGAGTGCACAGAGCCCACAGTCAAGTTCGGAGGAGGAGGAGCCATGGTGTGGGGCTCATTTTCATGGTACGGACTGGGCCAGCTCGTTCCTGTGCAAGGAATCATGAACTCCGACCGTTATCTGAATGTTTTGGACAACTGTGCACTTCCAACGTTGTGGCAATTTTTCGGAAACGGGCCATTTCTCTACCAACACGACAATGCTCCGTGCCACAAAGCGAGGCGTGTACAGCAGTGGTCGAAGAAATGGGTTGGCCGGCACAAAGTCCCGACCTCAATCCTATAGAGAGTCTGTAGGATGAATTGGAAAGACGCTTGCGGGCCAGATCACATCGGCCAACTTCTATACCTGAACTGATTCTCGCTCTTCGGGAGGAATGGAGGAACATTCCGGAAAGTACCTACCAACATTTGGTGGAAAGTCTTCCCCGAAGGGTGGAAGCTGTGATTCGGGCAAAGGGATGTGCAACGCCCTATTGATTTCCATGAAATCGTGGCTAGAGCGCAAACGTGCATGTGTCCGGATATTTGTGATCATATAGTGTATGTTTAATTCAAAATGAGTACACACTTAACCCTGCATTGCTCGCGTATCTGAGCTTTATCAGTCATTGAACACCTTGTCGTAGCTTCGAAGCACACACTGACACATGTTGAGTGGGGTGATGCTCATTGATGTTCTTTCGATAATCTGCTGCTCCTTCCTTCTCGCCGTTGCGTTGAGTGTTGGCCGTAGAAGTACATGCTCAGTAACTGCTGGAGTCGCTGACCGCCTTTCCTCCTCCACCCCACGGCTTTTCCCGCCGCTACCTCGTGGATCCTCGAGTCTGCTGTCAGAGCTGTTGCTCATGAATGGCTGGTCCGCCAGGCGTTCTTCCGTGGCCGCTTGTCACCTGGTTGATCTGCCCAAGTTGGCATACGATTGCTCTCGTGTATTACCTGGTTGATCTGCCCAAGTTGGCATACGATTGCTCTCGTGTATTACCTGGTTGATCTGCCTCCTTTAATTCGCATTACACCATGGAAACTCACGCTTTTTAGTTCAGTTCACCTCTCGGCATTTGTTGTCACACTCGTGAGCTATTGTGTAGGAAAAGGTCATGTCGAATCATGAGATGCTTGTAGGAACTCACTTAAATAGATAGAACCTACTATCTATACAGAACCAGATAAGATATCTTAGATCAAAACCATGGATAGGAATTGTCTCTGAATTTACAACTCTTAATGAAGCGGAATTAGATTCAGAAAGCCATGCTGGCAGGGGTCTACACGTGCGAGCATGATGAGTCCGAGAGAGAGAGAGAGAGAGAGAATGAATCAATAAGGAGACCTGACATTTGTAGTTTTTCCCATACAAACTTTGTAATATGACTGGTAATAAGCGCCCTCTGGATAAAACCAATGGAACACTATGTGGACCGCTCATGAATGACGTCATTGTATAGTTCAGTCATAATTTACGTCAATACATTAAATTGCTTTGCTTGCTCTTCTGAAACTTTTTTTTTTTTAATTTTTTTTTATTTACTTTTTTTCTTTTTTTAGTTATTACTATTTCCGAATTTCTATAAGGTTATATTTTATTTATTTCATTATTTTTTTATTTTATTTTTTTATTTCATTTTATTTACTTATTTTTATATATTTAACTTTAATTTAATTTAATCTATTTTAAATTGTATTAATTCCTGTGAAATGTTAATGCTACAAAATGATAAATTAAAATAGTCCATAAAAAACAAACACTGAGAAAACATTTGATAAACAGTTCAAACATTTATTTAACATTAACAAACAAAGTAAAGTTAAAATTAAAACAAAATTATACATGCAAAAAACATTATTCATTAAAAAATATAAGCAATTTCATCAAATTACAATCTAATGAGTTTGTGCAAACATAAATTCTGAGAGTCCTTTTAAAAAACATTGACTCTTTATTAATGCACATCAATAAATTCTTCATACAGAAAGAAGCTATATTAAGCTTAAAACGAATACATTTATCATGTGTAATAACTTAAATATAACCAGATACTTAAAAATTGATATTAATGAAAGTTTATCATTGTAATAATATAGAACTTGCTGGGTTTAGAGAACATCAAACAATGTAGATCTTTAATGTTACAAAATATTAACAAAAATATATTATGGAAAAAAATAAATGTCGCCTTGATAAATGAAGTAATGAATGCATGACCAAGTTTTAAAATTTATCATTTGAATAATTTCAATATTTTTCAAAACTGTAAACAACCAAAAATTAATTGGATTGAAATTTAAGGAATGCTAATTCTATAAATAATAATAATAATAATAATAATAATAAATAAAACTTTTAAAAAATACCAACATGGTAATTTTGAAAATATTTGTGCTACCATTGAAAATGCTACTTTTATTTATGTAGTATACGTTTGAATTTCAGCTGACTGTGTTTAATTTTATTCATATCATGTAGCAGTTTCTCTGATTCAAATTTACAAAAATAATGAATTCGCATCTTTGTATACATTTTCACTATAGTAACCGAGGTGCTCTCACACAGTGCTAAACTATGCTTAATCTTTAGTAACACTGTCTCTAATTTTCTATCCAAAGGAATATCAATGAACCATTTATGAATGTGTAGCATGAAATCTTTTTCCAATTGATCAATAAAATCAAAAAATCCTTTGGTTGGCACACACAAGGAACCAAAATCATTTGTTTTATCACTATATTTTTTTAAGTATGTAAACAGTTCATACTGTTCTGATAAATTAGCATTGTTTACTGATAAACTATTTTGACAAATGTCACAGTTATGTCTAGACAGCACTCTTTTTGCTACCCACCCAGCCATATAAAAAATACTACTTTGTTCTAAAATATTTCCTGTTTCATTAACTTCTGCCAATGGAATTTGGCAAAAATGTACTTGAACATCACTATCAATCTCCTTTTCCATCTGCTCCAATTCATTTAACTTTTCCACATCTGAAAATGAAATCAACAAACCATCAAAATCCTTTTGACAATTAGTATTACAACCAATTGGAAGTAACAATGAATTGATTAAAGTTTGCCTAAATGTGTCCTTAAATTCTCCTGCATTTGGATTTCCTCTAAACCCTCCCCTACCACGAATTATAGAAAACAGATTTTCCAGGGTGTCTTGGTTAAGTCGCCCAGTTAAAAGAAATTCAAAATCAAAATTACTGTTCAAATGTTCCCATATTTGTATTACAGCTGATGTAGTTATTTTCAGACCTTTTAAAGTTGGAATATATGTATGAGTATCGAAAGGCCAATCATCTAATTGTTTTAAAAAATCTCTCAAAAATGTTAAATGACGTGAATGTGATGTTAACGGTTTTTTTAATGATCGAGGGGCCCTAAAGGTAACTGCATTCATGCAGTCGAACCAATCATTCATTAAAAGTATTAATTTAGCAGTAATCACACCATCTGCTTCTAAATTTTGTATTTGACAGTTACTGAATGCAAGTAAAGCTGCTCCTAAAGTTTGGCTGAAGACTTGAGCTGCTAAAGCTACACTCATGCTAGAATAGTTTGGCAAAAAAATGTGTTTGGGTGAAATTTTTGGACATATTCTACGGGAATTTTTAAAATCCAACATAACAAAATCAACTATATGTTGCTATTTAGCATTTGCATCTTTCATTTTGAGATTATATTTTTTTAAGTTGTTTCTGACACACTTTAGCAAGTGAGGAGGGTCATATAAAAAAAAAATTTTTTGCTCATTATGAAAAAAAAATGTCTTTTCAGGGGAGATTTTCAATTGTGGCCCAACACCTCGGTTACTTCCTCCTTGGTCACATATGACAGCAGTCACTATAAAACCTGAATCTTGTACTAAATTGACTGCTTGTAAAAGTAAATCAGTTAGCTTTGAGCTAGATGTTCCAGCAGCTGTTAAAAAAAACCCCAGTGGTTGCTTCCACTTTTTTGTTAGCCCTTTAACTAAAAAGACTAAAGCATGGGTGGCTGTTTTTTTTGTTCTACCAAGAATGCCCAAATCTTCCACACCCAGTATTTTATGCCTGGTTTTATCAAATACATAACCATGTTTTATTGGCATTTCATCAAAAGTTATGATGCAATGTTTATGCTTATCAGGTAATTCTCTAGCACGTTTACTCAGAGAACTAACCAGCATATCATTAAATCCAGTATCTAAATCTACATATGAAACCCACCGTCTTAAAGTTCTAATAGAGGGCAAATGGAATATATTCGTTAATAGTTTATAGGTTTTAGGGCTACTGAAATACAATGCAAGAGTGATTTGTTTTTCTTGTTCGGACCAATGTTTCCATTTTTTCACAGAATTAATGAACTCAAACTGGGTAATAAAAAATGACCTGGCTGGCTCACACAGATCTTCACAACATTTTTTTACAAAGTAGGTTTTACTTCTGTTGCTCTCCATTTTCTTGAACATTGCCTGCATTTTGTTTATTTTTTGTCTGGCCCTTATTAAACTAACTCTATATCTGTTCAGCTTTACCCGTAGTCTTTTTTTCCGTGGAGTATTAGCAGTCTTAGATAAATCCCTTGTACTGCTTGTCTTTTGTTTTTTTTTGGGCTGGTAGTGTGTACTCCAAGGGTAGCTTTCTCTTGGCACCTCAAATTTAAAAATATGCTGAAATATTAAAATTAAAAAATTAAAAAATTTGCAATATTTTTTTTTTATTGATTTTATTTATCACCTTAATATTTTTAACTTTGATAAACTAAAATTAAATAATTTAATCAATTAGATTCTTATTAAATCTTGCACTTCTGTTTTAAAATTGTTTTGTTTACCGGTATTTCTTTTTTTTTGTTTTTGCTATTTTTATACTCAAAAGTCTAGCCTGAAATTTTGATAGAATTTTGATGAAGTTTCAAACTGTTCAATCAGTCCATCTTCCGAATGTTTGTTTCCAACTTTTTTATCTGTGATTAACTTAAATAATGATTGCATTGAACAATGATTGAATTATATGTTTTTATTAAATAATGATTAAATTGAACTTCATTATTAAACACATTTTATTAACATAGCATATGTAGTTAAGATTTCTCAATCACTGCTTAAGTTATATGAAGTTTGTGGTTTTCTGTTATTGTCGTTTTTTATAAAGTATGCTTCTTTTACTATTCTTTTAAAATAATTTTTTCTATTCTCTCTTATGGTTGTGCTGTGCAAAGTCTATGCATTTTCGTTATTACATAATCATATTGCCCTTCATGTTAACTTATTTTTAACAATCTTGAACTTTGACCTATATAATTAGCTTTATTGTAATTTTTCATTGAATTCAAATTGACTTTTTCATTTTAAGGAAAATAGAAATCATGTTTTAAAAAATTGACTAAATTATATGTTCCTGCAATTGGTGTTAAAAGTTTGTCTATATTACGAAATCTTTTTTAGCAATGAAAAATTACATGTACAACATGCAGGATTACCAATGGGGATTCCTCTAAACCAAGAACAGATGAAGGGGGGGGGGTGTTTTCTATACAATTCCCCCCCCCCCCCCTTCTTCATCTATACCCTATTCTATCAAACATATGTCTGGACAATTTGGAACACCAATTATTAAACAACAGTAAAACAGCAATCAACATCATTCTGTGGCTTAGATATGTAGATGATGTGTTTTTAATAGCTAATACAAGTGCACCGAAAGTGTTATTAATTTTCTAAGTTCAAGTTACCCATTATTTTTTGGGGGTGGCCGTGGCCGTGGCCGTGGCCGTGGCCTGGTTGTCTCGTCGGTTGGCTTGCCAATCGATGGAGTTCAGCAACTTCAGGTGCGGCCAGCTGCTGGCTGGGTGACGGCCAGGGCTTGAGGGCCACTGCTGGCGGGACAGCTATTTGGGGCACGGCTGTTGGAGGACTTTAGTCTGACCCATTTGCCAAGTGACCATAGCTGGTTTTCCAGCAGTTGGTACAGCCACTGGTTTGTTTGTCCGCCAGCGGCTCTTCCATCATGAAACCCCCCGTGCTCGGAGGGCACGTTAAGCCGTCGGTCCTGGCTGCTACTGTCATCTCGTAGCAGTCGATATTTACTGGGATGGCGCAAAACTCCCTCGTAGGAGTAGGTGCCGCAGATTATCGCTTCGCGATAATCTACCCTCTGTACAAGATACTGATACCCATTATTTTTCAGCAAAAAAAAGATAAAATAAAAACCTCAATTCAATTCTTAAAGAAAACATTAATAAATATGAAGAAATTAAAGACAGCCCTCCTAAAAATCAAAAGGAAGGAGCTAACTATTTTAAAAATAAATAATAATAATAATAAAATTTAAGAAATGGCAATGTAATAGATTAAATACAATGAAAAATTTGTAAAGCTAATTATATAGGTTAAAGTTAAGATAGTTAAAAATAAGATTAGGTGAACATGAGAGGGAAGTACGACTATATAACAATGAAAAACCATTACATTAGTTAGCTTTGTAATAACGAAAATAAAGACATTGCTCAGCAAACTAATTAGATTGGAAAAACATTAAAATATTATCAAAAGTAAAAAAATTATTTTAAAAGAATAATAAAAAAAGCATACTTTATAAAAAAAAAAAGGCAATACAATAGCCCAAACTTCATTTAATTGAAGCAATGGGGGATCTTAACTACATAATGCTACTCTACTTCTAATACCTTGTAAGCCTGCATAGCAAAATTTTACAGGAGAAACAAAAAGCTGTAAAGCCATTGCAGAGCCTTCCTGAGTTCTAATAAATAGAAGCCCAACTAGGACAACCAGACTTAAAGAGAATTTTAACAAGCTCCCCAATGCCCTGTTTTATCAGAATATGCAAAAAAAATAAATAAATAATATTTGCCTGGATATTATTACTTTAATTTAATTTTAGTTATTTAACTTCAAAATTTTGGTGATAATGAAATAAAATTAATATATATATAAGTTCTTCTTTCAAGATTTAAATAATTATATTTGCAAAAACATTTTTAGCCTTTTTTCATACTTAACAATTACTATACCTTTTTTTTGAGGGTTTTCGATGACTGAAGAGCTTTCATGCAGCTGTTCTTGTTGCTCTTCAATTGAAATAACACCACGTGAAGTGCTGGTGGATGGAAAACACTCAATGTTTGCCTCTTGTGAAGTGGAGGGCCTATTGTTGCGCAAACTTTGCCTTGCATTTTTGGTCATGAGATATATATTGTTGGTCCATGCAGAGTGTTTGCGAATTTCATGCTGATATCATTGTTGATACCTACTGTTGTACAAACTTTGCCTTGCATTGTTGGTGATGGAGAGTATATTTCTTGTTGAAAACTTGTGGAAGGTGATGGATGGTATATTTCTTGTTGAAAACTTGTGGAAGCTGAGATGTCCCATGATGATTTGAAAATGGTTGGGACTGCTAATGTTATGAGACGGTTTTTCTTTGTAGGATTATTGAACTGATCGTCAGTGAAATGATCAGAACATAATACATAATTTTTTTTCACTTTGTACGAACTTTCACTTAGCAGATCAAACCTTCCAGCTGCTGTTAACCACACTTTACATCTATAAGGTCATAAAACATGACAGTTAATAGACATCTAATCAACAAACATAATAACGTACAATTTTCTATAAATAGATGGATCTTTATAAACAAAATGTTTTTTTTTAAACACAGGATGGACCCATTTCACCTGGAGTCTTATTCACCCAAATGCATTGAGTTACAGAGGGGATTTACAGAGACCCAGAGGGATTTTAGAGGTTCACTTTTGGGAGGGGGGGGGGTGATCAAGGGGTGTGCTAATATCTTCGAGCATAAAAATAGATACCCCTCCGTGGGCACTACCTTGACGTGGTGGAGGGGCTTAAGTGCCTCAGTGACGCTAAGGACTATGCTGGATTGGGTCACCCATGCCAGACAGGCCAGACTAAAAGTGTCCGGTCGGTTGTGGACCCGCCCATGGGACCGGTGCTAACACCGGAGGCTTCATAGCCTCCGGTGTTATCAGTACGTCCACCCGCGCGTTGGCCGTGCGCGGCGACCCGAAATCGGGGGAAAGGGGAGTTCTGGTGGTTGCGGGAAGGCTATTCTGGAACAACACACCACTTTGGCCCCTGCTTCTCTGATAGAAGGGAATCTGAAACGAGCCCGTTCAGACCAATCGGCTGGTCGGACCTCCTTGGAGGTTCGGCTTGAGGGTTAGGCTATGCCTATGGAATATCCGAGGTCTATTACTCAAATCTTGAGGAGCTAAAAATCATTACTAGAAGTAGCTCTCCTTTCTGCATTGCATTACAAGAAACAATGTTAAAACCTCAGCAGACTCCCAATTTACGCGGATACTCAATTATCCGCAAAGACAATACTAAAGGTGACAGGGCATGTGGAGGGGTGGCAATTTTTGTTAAATGCACCATCCCCCACACAAAAATTAACCTCAAGACAAACTTTCAAATTGTTGCAGTGAGAATACATCTACCAGCATCTTTCCTCCTAACAGTCTGCTCAATTTACTTACCACCAGACGAAATTATAAATGAAACTGAATTGGAAGCCATCATAAATCAACTCCCACATCCTTACCTTATAATGGGTGACTTCAATAGCCACAACCCTCTCCGGGGATCAAAAATAATATCAGAAAGAGGTCGCACAATAGAAAATATCATAAATAACCTGAGCCTATATATCCATAACAACTCTGCCCCAACCTATATGCATTCCTCAAACGGTACCTTTTCGTGTATTGACTTAACACTCTCTACACCATCCCTCAGCCTACATTTCGATTGGGCCGCAGGAGAAGAACTTTATGGGAGTGACCACTTCCCCATTTTTTAACCAAAACCAGCAGTGTCCCTTTACAACTTGCTGGCCAACGTTTTAAATATGAGAAGGCAGACTGGGGAAAATTCCAGCAATTTTATAAATTCACAGTTAACGATGACCTTTCTATAATTCTCTAGTCAAGGAGTTTGCTGAGAACATCCGAAATGCAGCGAGAAATTCCATTCCATTAACAACAGGTTTGCCAAACAAAATACCGGTCCTCTGGTGGAATAACGATTACGAAAAGGCAGTACGGGAAAGAAAGAGAGCCCTCCGAATATTTAGCAAAACACCTACATCAGAAAATTTAATAAATTATAAAA
>JAHWFO010065616.1:0-47107 GCA_023313115.1 Rhysida immarginata
ATGATGAAGCTGTAAAAAGGGAAGTCAGATCCTAGTTCACACAGCAACCCAGCTAATTTCAACTTACTGGTTGAGGGGCCTGTGAAATAATGGGATGCCATAATGTACAGGGAGATTTTGCGGAGAAATGAAAGTACTTTTCAAATCTGTACTCGCTTGAAATGAAAGTACTTTGAACTCTTTAGTTTCATGTTACAAAAATGGATGTCGAAGCGCCGTAGAAGCCCGAAACCGAAAGTGCCCGATAGGCTTCGCGGCGGAGCTTCGGCGCGAGACTTAAAGAAGAGAGACAGAAGGGAAAGGGGCAAGACAACGATCGAGACGTACGGAAAGGAGCAGAGCGCTCGGAAAAGCAATAGCCAGCGTCCATGGCATCGTTCCCGTGACTTTGAAAGGGATTCGACGGTTACGAACGTCGAGAGCGACGGCGTTGGAACGAACGCACGGCGGGAGCCGAGAGACGAAGGCTCAGCGGAACGGTTATCGCTCAAGCAGCTGACAGCGAGCGAGCCAGCGAGCGGCGTCGAACCGGCAAATCTTTCCCGAGCGCCCACGGCCGAATGCATTTTGAATGCATCGCATAGGTTACCGCCCACGATACGAATCAGCCACTGTCGAAGCTTAACGAGGATTGAAATAGATATATGGACAGAGCGGAGCCACGTCGAAGAAGGTCTACACGTTTTGGAACTGTCAAAACACAAAATTGCAGGTATTTTTCCTTCAAGCGTCTATGCTTACTTACGGGACGGAGTTGGGAAAGCAATTGAAAGAGGCGGCAGCTATTTCAAGCGCCGTTGAATTATCGAGGAATACGAACTATTCAATTGCATTTTTCAGTGTGAATTCTCCCGGGGTTTGCGTCCTTAAGCATATTTTCTAGCCTGGCAACTCTGACTCTGTTGGTGTTATCTTTTCCCGTTAAAATTTTTGTGAATACGTTACGAAGTAACGTTTGACATTTTAACTCGTATGCTTCGTTTTCTTTACTTTCTAGTATCAGAGAAGGTCTTTACCCGGCTATGGTAATTTGAAGCTATAAGCTAATATCTAGTTATCGAATTATTAATGATAAATTATAATTCAGACTTTGTGGCTCTCGTACTGTTAATATTACGTGTTGAATCACATAGTGAAGTACTTTATTATTGCCAGAGTTTTTGAAACCCAGGTGCTCTAATGCAAAGGGTATTAGAACACGAACTTTTTGAACACATAGACTGTGTCGTTTATTTACATAAATGAATGTGCTACTTATTCTAGGCTTAAGGTCTCTTGGTTAAGCCGGCTTCCATTTTTGTAACAGGTTTTAGAATTTAACTTTAATTCTCTGCGGCCTGTTTTTCCTTTCAAGCCAGGTTTAATTTGTTGGTTATATTTTTCTAAACATTTATACTTTATTGTGCGATTGTAGTGTTTGTATTGTAATACTTTCAGAAATTTTATCGCACGTTGCCCATGAGTGACAATTTGTTACCCTTTCAAGAAAAGGAGGAAATGTCAATAATATAAGTAGTAATAGATATTTTTGAAATATTTATCATTGGCTTAAGTTTCGTTTCCCGTAAAATTTTTACCGAACGGTTTTACCGTTCAGCTACTCAGCAGTTGAGTTTATTAATTTACGCTTTGAAACGTGCCTACAGATTGTAGCGTCATTGTTCTTAATTATTGATTTTTTTGTCGCACGTTGAAATACAGTTTATTTCTGATTTCTATTGTTACCCTTTAAAATAAAGGATGATGATGTAATTATTTATGATTAATTACTTTCATAGTTTCCAAAGTAATCTATTTCTTGGTTCTCTTTCTTCAAGTAATATTTTTATTTGTTTACAATTAGTGTGCAAATAAAACTAATTTATATTTTTACACGTACGCTACTACAATGAGTGTCTTATTTAAAAATTCCACTGCGCCAGATTTCTGACCGTGACATTTCATCAAATTGTATATTCCTGAATTAATTTGATGTTTTATTTCGAAGTTTAAAAATATGATTTAGTGTATTTAAGTGGGATGTCATAAAGTAAATGTTATAAATACGAGGCATGTTTTTTGATATTCATAAAAAACAATTTTTAACACTAATTTTTATATGAAAGCTGGAATCTTAATCTACTTTTCAACATAAATGCCACAAATATTAAGGCACTTATCGTATGGTATGAACAGCTTCTGAATAAAATCTTCAAAGAAATCGACTTCCCGATTTGCTAACCACTCGAGAACGGCCTTTTTGACGTCGTTATGGTTGTCGTAGTTCTGATAGCCAAGGTGCTTCTTTTCGATAATTAATGGGCGCTACGTCAGGGCTATATGGAAAGTGATTAAGTTGTTCCTAGCCGAATGACTCGATGAGATTTTGAATTTGATGAGCCACGTGTGGACAAGCATTGTCGTGAAGCAAAACGGTCATAGCGTCTTCTCCATGCACTTTACTCTCTGCCGACGAATTTTGATTGCTTTCATGTCTCTTGCATATAAAAAAAGAATGACAGAGCGTATTTCACAAATGGAGGGATTTTCAATGGTCTGCGGCATTTTAAACACGCATAAACGATACAATAAGTGCCTTAATATGCAGGGTGATCCAAAAGTGAGGACAAACTTTGTAACTCAAAGACAATTGATATAGACACAATTGAAATGAAATTAATGTTAGAATTGTTCGGTGTTTAACCAACAGATGATGTTTTCATATTACAGACATAACTTTATGCACAATTTCAGATGGTATAAGAGGAGCAGCACTTGCTAAAAACGCTATTTCGGGAGCAGATAGTGATAGTTGTTCCGTGTCAACGTAACGAAATTCTAAGCATAGAAATACTGTAATTAATAGTGAAGGCCTTCTTACTTGTTAAACTTTATTATCAGGACCAGGAAAGTGCCTGTGCGGCATTGCAGGCTTATAGACGCATGCTGTCACGTGATAATTGAAGACAATAGAGTATTTATTGCGCAGTGGAAAGTAATCACAATGACATATGACGTAATTATATAATTGGAAAGTTTATTTAATAGTAATTCATAAATAAACAGTTTAATCTTAATGGATCCAATCGGGATCCTTAAGTAAGTAAGGAATGGAATATATCAAAAAATAATGTTGACCCTTAGCCTAATCTTATCAACTAAAGGCCATAAAGGTATTCAATAATGAAAATAAGGAAATGTGTAGCAAATCACTTAACAACAATGCTTAAATAAAAGTATCAATTCAATAGCATTCATTAATTAGCAATGTTGACAAATAAACGGTATGCATGAATAGCAGACTCCAAATTGAAATATCACATGTACAAATTGTACAGTACAATAGCAAGCCTTGTCCGGCTGCACAGGAGTAAACAAATAACACAAAATTAAACTGTTATACAGCTTTTCAATTAGGTACCATAAAAACCCTACAGCCATATAAACCTGCAAATAGTTCTTGAGTTATCAAGTTCTTTAAATTTAAAGCTTAAACGGCAGTTTAAAAGAACAACCCTTTGCACTACACCCAAAAACACCAGTTTATTAATAAAGTCTTAGGAAAAGTGAAACAGATACTGGCGCATACAATTATTGATAAAAGTCCAGTCCAAATTAATGTCCTGAAGATTTAGAAACGTAAATAATCAATATAGACATTACAATAAGAATAACATGTCACTAATAGGGGTAATCATAATATGATAAGCTATCACTAGCTCAGACATTATCAATGACTAAAATTATAAGACCGACGTAGTAGCCGGACACTGATATTGGCACCAAAACTTGAAGGGCTCTATTTTTCCCGCACACAATACAATATCAGACGAAAGAATGCTCCGCCGTTATCCTAAACAGGCCATAGAGCTAATGGAAACTAAAATATAATCCATATATCCATACATCTTTATATATAAAAATTCAGGCTCAGGGTGCGTCCGTAAATGTTCTAAAAACTTTTGAACCACTTATCCGATTGAGCTTATATTTGCAACATATATTCCTTAGGTTCAGAGTAAGGTTTACATGTCCCTAAAGTAGGGGGGAGGGGTAAAAATCATATATCTTGATTTATGTTTGTTTGTTTACTCAATAGATGGCGCCAGAGTTTATCTTTTCTTTGAAACCGAAACTGGACTAACTGCGCAGAAGCAGGACAGCAAAAAAAAACTTCCGTTTCCTCCGAATGTGTAGTATTGTTTGCACATTTCAAGGTAGGAAAAGCAAGTTTTTTGCTGTCCTGCTTCTGCGCTGTTACTGCAGTTTCGGTTACAATGGAAAGGTCTTTATAAAAATTCAGGGTGCGTCTGTAAACGTTCTCAAAACTTTTGAACCACTTATCCTTTTGAGCTCTTACTTTCACCAGATGTTCGTTAGGTTCAGGGTAAGATTTACATGTGCCGAGTGTCAGGTTGGCCCAAAGGGGAAAGGGTAAAAATAATGTTTTGCTTGATCTGTCTGTCTGACCTGAGCCTACGATATGCGCGGACCAACAATGGGCGAGGTCAAAAATGTTAACACCGAGTTGAGTTAGTGAAGAAAGCCATTGTTGCTACGACAGTCAACAATACGTTAACAATCGAGCAATAATCATTGCTTCACCAACCCAACTCGGTATTTGCATTTTTGACCTCGCCCAATGTATGTCATGTCCTACAATGCAAAGTAAAGTTTCTGCAACAATAGGCCATAAAAAATTACTTTGGCTATGGATGAAGAAATACAGGATGGGAAACTCCATTGTTTAAAGCGTGATTTTTTTTTCACTGGCGCTCTCTGGCCATTTGCGTGGGCATTACTCTCCGTCTAGCAGACAACTTTACTTTTCCTTATTGGCTTCGATGGCTCAGTGGTTGCGTGATCTCCTCTGATCAACACCTCCTAGATAGAAGGCCTGATAACGGAAACGTTATACATTGTTACATCATCATTAGTCGACCAAATTTAGGGTTTATTATTGGTAGAAATAGGATTAACAATGGTCGACTAATGGTGATGTAACAGTGTATGACGTTACCGTTATCAGGCCTTCTGTCTAGGTGGTGTTGCTCTGATGCCCGTAGATGTGGCTTCGATCCCGGCCGAGGACGACGAGGTTTTTACAGGGGGAAAATACTATTATATAAAAGAAAGAGCGAAAAATGTATACACTCATTCATTCATTAATTCATTACGAAATCTCCAGAACTATGAAGCCTACAAACTTGAAATTTGGCAGGTATGTTTCTCTTGGCTTCTAGGTGATAAAGGGATAAAATCTAAGCAACATTTACCTCTTTCATTTTTTCTCTGGGGCATTATTTTTAGATAAAAAATGTTGAAATCCTACCTGCAGGAAATAGTTGTTTGGAATTTGACCATCACTTGTCTTCACTTAATTCACAAACCAAAGAGAGAACAGAATTTGGCCATTTATGCGTGGAATTGTATAGTGAAAAACGTGGTCCCCTATATTATTATTACCTTGAGAACCGGAAGTAATTCACTGATTTTTTTTCCACCAACAAACTCAGTCTTTCGTTTTACTTAAGTTGTCGAATGGCGAAAACGAAAGTCGAAAATTCGGAAGCGCTCGACTGCTAGAGCACCAACTGACAGACGGACGGACAGACGAACATTTTGTGAAAACATAAGTACCTACTGGTCCTAATAAATAGTCGAAATAGTCGTAATGAAAGTCATTTCTTATTTAGAATTAAATGTACATCCTCAATGGATTACTGGGTAAGGATTCTGTAAGTAGGCCCACCAGTCGAGCAATACATCGTTTTTATGGCAATGAATTGATTCTCTGAGACAGAAGCAATTAATCGTCGTTCAGCTCCCACAATATGACCTTTAGTGCAACACGACTGCAGTGCGATCGGTTTTAATTGCAGTAGTCGCACAGGTTCCTCTCTCGGTGAGAGGAAGGGTTTCAATCGATATTATTTCATCTTATATACTCTGCAGAAAAGTTTGTAAGTTATAGGAACTTTGAACGGGTTTGAAGTGGTGTGCGCGTTTCGTTCTTACTTCGTACTTCAAGTTATCGGCATCCTGCCCCATTTCTACGTAGCCTGGTAATGAGGGCAAAGTGAAGCTTTTGACGTAAAATGTCGTGGACGACATCTTACAGGCATTTTCACTCCTTCAGCTTTATGCTTATACGAATAACAACACATTAATCAGTTTTCCTGCTTTTTATCGCATTCCAATGACGTCATTAAAATATTCACAAATTTACTTCTCTCAATATACACTAAAATTTGCCTACGGTTGCGACAAATTATCCTGGTCTGGCATTGGCATTAACTCAATGGGGTAGTCGTGTAAAATTACAGATGGGAATCACATTTAAGAAAATGTTGTTACGTTCAGTCGTAGGTTGAGGTTTGTGCCCCGTCTCTACTAACTGATAAAAAATTCGAATTATAGATATTACATGATTGTTAAAGAGGCCCATTAAACAACTCCTATAACATTTTAACGCAATACTTTCCGATAGAAAAACAAAAATATTGGAATTGGAATGGTTTCGTTTAGTAATAGCCGTAATCAAACTGTACAAGTAGGACGCACTTCGTGCCGCTAGGTGGCGGCAAAGACGAGCCTCCTGCATTTTTGCAAGGTTTTCCCCTAAGTTTCTATATGTTATTTCAATGTGCACCTAGTTTCTTAACAAATTTCATTATAAAAGTCTGCTTTAATGGTCTCCGATAACAGACTGCGAGCTTTCTCTTCTGGTTATTTTTAAAAGTTAATTAATTCTGATAGGAGACCATGTGATATCATGATTCTTCTCGAATAGCCGTGCGTAAATTTCGTTGTTTACTTTTTATCTTTGACTTATTTATTATTTATTATCATCTGCACTCCAGAGAGTTGACACATACATTGGTCAGTTTTCTGTCTCGTATTTTTGATATGAGGACAGGTTTGAAGTGAAGTAAAACTTCAACTTGTCAAGGGTTATAATACTATTAATATAACCTAAACGAACAAACACAAAATCAGTTTAAGAAGCAGTGCAGACACGAGTAAATTGGTTTTAAAAAAACGTAACGTGAGTACTTCAAGTGAGTTTATGTTTTGATCAGCACTTCAAATGATGTGGGGTTGGTCATAAAGTTATTGCAATCAACACGAAAGAACGATCGCTTTTGAAAATGTGTGGTGGCACTGGGAAGCAACATCCCTCGAATGCAGGAGGATAAAAAGCAGCGTTTGGTCCAGTACGGCTAAACGCCACCACAGCTTCGGAAAATTGGAGGTGCGAGCCGTGATAAGGCTCCTGCATTTGAAGGGGAACAACGCCAAATAAATTCATGAGGCGTTACTGGCCGTTGTGGTGATGGTTTGGTAAATTAACGTCCTTTTCAACTGCTATGGTCATTTCAGGACGGCGTTATAGGGGCCGCAAATTTTGCCTCGCAAGGGTCCTTTAACGTGCAACTGGCAAACGACTACACGGGACCAACGGCTTTACTTCCCTTCCGAAGGAAGTGCGTGATCTCAGGATTTACCCCTGAAAAATCCTTGTCGTCCTCGGCCGGGATCGAACCCGCGTACTCCGTTTGTGGTGATATTGCTCATTCGTACGAGACAATCGTCATGTGGCGTCATCGTTTCCTGTGCGGCCAGGCAAGCGTGGGGACGCCCCTCCATCTATGACGAATCACAAATTGCAAACCAAGTGGAGAAGTTAGTCCTCTCAGATCGCCGTATCACCGTGGAACAGATTATGTGTCAGACTTTTGAACGACAACGCATCAGTACATTCCGCATATGAGACCATGCGCGTTGCAGCGGAGCTGGGAGTTCGAAATACTGCCTCATCCGATCTGGCCCCAAGCGAATTTTTCGTCTTCCCTCGCCTGAAGAACTCTCTTTGTAGAAGGCATTATTTCCAAGACGACGGCGAGATCATCATCGAGATGGAGCAGTTCATTAACAGTCAAAAGGAGGACTTTAATATACGTGGTATCCAGCAATTCGTTCATTGTTGAGAAAAGTGTTTGGTCTTTGAAGGTGCACATGTGGTGAAGGACTGGTGCTACTAATCGTGCTGTGTCACCCTATCTCTGTCTTCAGGCTGATTGTAATGACTTTATGACCGCCCCTCTTACAAGCTATTCTTCACAATTTATTTATTTATTTTATTTATTTTTATTTATTTAATGCAATCCAATACTCCAACCAGGGCCTGTAAGGCTAGAGGCCGACGAGTTGGGCCCTTGGATGAACCTGGATTAACGACTGCTGTATGATGGTCGCCAATCAGTGTTACCAGATTTAGTTGTTTTTTTAAAGCCCTTGTCCTTTATTGGATAAAACAATGAAAACAAGGACAAGCGCTTTAAAAAAAATACTGAATCTGGCAATACTGTTGCCCATCCAGTAACTAGCTGCGCCTGATGTTGCTTAACTTCACAGAAGTTGTGTGTACAGTGGAAGCCCACCAGGGCAAGGCCTCCCCCTGCTAATGATGTTCAGATTATTAATATGCCTCTTCGTATAGATCCTGTGCATAAAAGAGTAAAGAAGAATATGCCTGTAAGTCTCGGATATGATTTGAAAATAATTATTTTGCAGGAGTCATTTTCTTCCCGTGTCAAACTTTGTTGGTGCTAGAAAGATTCTTCTCTTCTAGCTGAATTTACCATAAAAACAGGAGATAAAAGTCACTGTTGAAAAGGATTGTGGGTAAAAACGTTATTTACTGTCGAAAACTGCTTTCTTAATGACAACTTAGTGACGTTTCTTCAGAAATAAATATAAATCTTGACTTGCTCGACGAAGCTTTTCGAAACTCGAATGGCATACAACAGTGATTTATTGAAGGCCTTTAATACAAATTTTTATTTTTGGACACCAGTTTCAACTTCTCCTTACGCTGTTATGAATTCAATATGCCGTAGGCCCGCCTTTTGCTCTTATGACAGCCTCGATTCTAAAAATGTAGAGAAAACCCATTATCCTTTTGTTTATTTTTGAGAACAACTGAAAATTCTACTCTTTCTATCGATACATTTTTCTGAATTTTCACGATAATTGCGTGGGCTTTTGATAAGTGTAGCTCTGCACATTTGGCTATAAAATTATGCAAAAGATACTTTGATATCGCTTGCGCATGCGCAGTTAAATATTATTTAGTATAAATGCTCATATTTCATGAAATGTTAATATTATTGTACGAGGGCATATTGAAAAGTATTGCCTCCATTTTATTATTTTTTTATTTTTTAACCGATTTTCAAAATTCTTTGTATCTGATACTTACATTTGTCCTCTATGTAATGCACTATTCACTTTTCGACATAGTCCCCATCCCTTTCCACACACTGCGTCAACGCGTGACTAGTTGGGTGGACCCGTCGGAGAGGAATTCCGGGGTTGTTGTCGATACCAGGACCGAACGGCAGGTTTCCCCTCGTCGTCAGAACGCAACTCATGCCCCTTAAGGTGCTCTTTCCTCTTTGGGAAGTAGTGAAAGTCGCAAGGTGCAAAGTCTTTCATCTTTGAACTGTAAACGCTGCAACCCCCTCTGAATGTAGCGATCGTGTGCGGACGGGCGTTATCGTGCTGCAGAAGAGGATCCAAAGCTGCCATTCAATCCTCGTGTCGACGACAACCCCGGAATTCCTCTCCGACGGGTTCACCCAATTAGTCACGCGTTGGCGCAATGCGTGGAAAGGGATGGGGACTATGTCGAAAAGTGAATAGTGCATTACATAGAGGACAAATGTAATTATCAGATACAAAAAGAATTTTGAAAATCAGTTAAAAAATAAAAAAGTTACAGCCATGGAGGCATTACTTTTCAATATGCCCTCGTATAATGATTGCAGGGTGTTGTCTCTTCATTAGCTTGTCAATTTCACTGAAAATGGCATTCCAGTGGGGTTTCTGAAAGGCCTTGTTTTGCTTTCAGACAAATGTTTCTTGAAGATCTTCACCCACCCTTTGACACACTCGACGTCATCAGTATAAAGACAGAAGCAACATTTATCTCTACACATTCTATCACTTCACATATCCACTTCCCACTAAACTTTGGCTCGGCACTAATCGTGTCTACTCTGGTATGCCTCTACATTGAACGGTACACATCATCGTGGATATATGTACGTAGCCCAGATGCGGATACACTGAATAGCAAAACATTATGACCATCGCCATATTGGTGAATGAACTCGTCTGGGTCACGTGGAGGGACGTAATTAAGTGGGAATGGTTTTCAACTGCTGCCGGAGAAGGTAAGGAATCAGTGTTGCACTTAATTTTTCGAGTAGTGTGAAAGGCTGCTGATCTAAGCGAATTTGATACAGGCCAGATTGTAATGGCCCGAAGACTCGGAACGAATATCTCCGAAACTGCACGACTGGTATATTGTTCACGATCTGCCGTTTTTAGTATTTACGCAAAGTGGATATATGACGGTGAAAGCAACAGTAGGCGCCAAGGTGTTGGATGCCCACGCGTCATCAAATAAAAAGGGCATCGGAGACTATCCCGCTTGGTAAAGCAAGATCGGCTAACAGCCCAATACAATGCAGGTCCAAGTGCAAGTGTTTCGGAACACACAGTTCAGCGGACGCTGTTGGATATTGCTTTTAGTCATATACTTAAAAATTTTTATATATTTCTGGAGATTCAGAATAGTTCTGCTGAAGAAGAGGGGATGCTAGCATCGGTTTCATGCACTTTACCTTCAGAAGATGCAGATTCATGTGATTTAGATACCGACTCAAAAACTTCAAGTAGTCTGATTTCACATTCTGACACAGAAAGCAGATCTTCAAGTTCGTTTCCCAGGAATCAAATTATTCAGAAAATTCGAAAGGAGGACCTCAACCAAAAACAGCTGACGAATAGAGAAAACAAGTTTCTGCTCTGAAACAAAAAATTAGACGAAGAGATATAAAAATATCAAATATGCAAAATTTGATTCAACAACTGCAAAGAAACTGCATAGACAATGATGGTGCTGACATCTTGGCTTCTTTTCATGGACCACTTTATCATATTCTGGAAAATGAATATAGGATTACTGGTCGGGTGAAAAACAATCTTACCTACAATGAACAAGTGAAGAGGTTTGCAATGACAGTATATTATTATTTTCCAAAAGCATATGCATATTTAAGAAAAATGTTCACTTTACCACACACAGCAAACCTCAGAAGATGGCTTTTTATGTACAATATCATCCTGGGTCTTTGACAGAAGTCTTTGAAAAATTAAAAAGTGACATAGCAGTTAAACTATGGCTAAAAATGTGCGCTCTTTATGGATGGAATGTCTATCAGGAGTGATATTATACGGGACTCAAAAAACCAAAGATATGCTGGATATGTTGATTATGGAGGTTTGCATGCAGAGTGCAGTGATGTGCGTTCAATAGTGGCATTGTTTTTTATGATTGTTTTCTATGACAAAGGGATTTAAGACGCCCGTGGCTTACTTTCTGATTAACAAATTGCCAGCTTCTATGCAAACAAATTTGATAAAAGTTGCGACTGAAAAATTAAATGAGACTGGAATCGAAATTGTTTCTGTGATGTTTGATGAGCCAGCAACCAATGTGAAAACGGCCAAATTGTTAGGTTGTCAAATTATCTGCAGAAGGTGAAATTTTAGATAGCACATTTCAGCAAACCATACAATTACATAAAGTGTTAGTTTTCTTCAACCCCTGCCATATGATAAAACTTTTGCAAAATGCTTTGCATGAACTTCAGACGTTTGATACTGAATTTGGGCTTGTCCAATGGAAATATATTGACAAACTGCACCAGTTTCAAACACGTGAAGGATTCAAGTTAGCATATTCATTGAATTCAAACCATGTGAATTTTCAAAATAGCAAAATGAAAGTTAGTCTGGCAACACAAACCTTCAGTTCTGGAGTAGCTGATACAGTCTGTCCCAAAAAGATAGCTGGTGTAGCTTTTTTTGTGAAAATAACAAAGAAACTATCAACAGAATCAAATTTTATTTTACGAATGGTTTAACAATCTTAAAATAAAGAAATTTATTATGTTATTATTATAAATTATCAAGAGAAAATTCCATTTTCTGGAAAGTGGAAATACAAAGAAAACCAAAAACGGACTGTCCCAAAATGATAGCTGGTTAAACAAAAAATGCAATAAAATAAATTTTAATATTTAATCTTTCCTCCTTTGACTTCGATAAGTTGAATGCAGCGATTGTGCATTGATTCTAGCAATTTAAGATTAACATCAGTTGGTATTTTTTTCCATACGTTTTATTGCATTTATGAGAGATGCTGTACAACTGTACTGCCTGCCACCTTTATAAACCTCTCCAATTATAATTCCTAAACCAATTCGATCGGATCGAGATCTGGAGATAGAGCAGGCCATGCCATAACGTCCAATTTGTTTAACGCAAACTATTTTCTATTAGCATTTGCAACTTGTACTGGGGCTTTATCTTGCTGGAACACCGGTGTTTCACCTGATATCTTCAGTACAGGAAGAAGAACATCTGCCAACATCTTTCTGTAACTTTCAGCATTCATTCGTCCACCTACAACTATGAGCTCTGTTTTGCTCAGTCCGCCAGGGGGCAGCCGTAGCCCAGATGTCTCGCCTTGCTCAATGCAATGGTGGAGTTAAGCAACTTTGGGCACGGCTAATGACAGGTTGGGTGACCACTTGGAAATTTCCATCTCCCCACCGTGCTTCGGAGGGTACGTAAAGCCGTCGGTCCCGGCTGCTGCGACCATCTTACAGCAGTCGTTAAGATATAGGGATGGCGCTAAACTCCCTCGAAGGAGTAAGTGAGGAATTGCCCAGTCCGCCAAATGTCCCGCATGTCATCACGGAACCACCACCTTATTGCCTTTCTTTTGAAAAAGTGTTATTCATGGCGAATGTCATGCCAATAACTGTGAAATCCGTCAGGACCGTCTAAATTCCACTTCTTTTCATCAGAAAAGATAACAATGAACCAATCGTGCGTCCAGGTTACGTGATGTACAACAAATATTTCTCTTGCTTGCAAGTGGTGCATCTTCCACGCAGGTTGCACTTGACCTGTTTTATACAGTATATGTAGGAAACAACGTATTTATAACATTAACCCAATACATATAATATTATATGCTGTTGTATATGCTATATCTTTTGTGTACTCAACATTGGGCATTGATTTTAGGACTCTCCAAACTGTCATTCTTGAGGGTTGCGATGACACAGAAGCAGCTAATTTTCTTACAGACGTTGGGTTTTCAACCATTTCACGCATCAGAACCCTTTTATCTCGTCCAGTAAGGAGGGGAGGTCTTCCAGTTGTTTTCTTTTGGCCAGAGTAACTATTTTTTCAAGTAATTATAAATAACTCTTTCAGAATGTTGTAACTGTAGGGTAATTTCTTTTACAGAGGCATGTCTTTGCCGAAGACCATCAATTTCCCTTTTGCCGAAGAATATTTTACCACAACCCATAACTAGTAATGATAAATCATTCTTTAGCTGAAATCATTTTATGGAAATTCATATTCTCTCCCACTGGCTATCATTTTGGGACAGTCCGTTTTTAGTTTTCTTTTTATTTCCCCTTTCCAGAAAATGGAATATTCTTCAAAACATAATATATTACTTTATTTTAAGATTGTTTAACCATTCGTAATATAATATGGATTCTGTTGATATTTTCTTTGCTATTTTCTAAGAACGCTACACCATCTATCTTTTTGGGACAGACTGTCCATTGAAAATGTCTTGAAAAATCTGGAAACTCGGACTTCAAAAATTGTACTGCTACAGTGATGTTTATTAGAAATTGCATGCTCCTGGACAGAAGCTATGACCAAATTTTTGAATTCAGATCTGACCACAGGTCTGTATCCCAGTTTTCTCACTGCGATGGTACTGAGGAAATAGATGGGAACTTTGATGAAATGTTTTCTCGCATGGAATCTTTAACAGATTATCAAAAAACATATTATTTTAGATAACAGGTGTAACGTGTTAGTAAAGACGGGTCGTGTTTACCCGCACGCACAGCCAACGCCCCAAAAATGACGCGTAAAAATACTTAAAAGAAAACCCTTCCCTTACAAAAAAAAACGGGACAATAAATACTAAAACCCAGATTAATAGCGTAAAAAGTAATAAGTTAGCTAGAGAGGACACCAAAAGGTTCTCTAAAGAATAGTAAAAAGGAATACCGGAAAAACTTACATTAACTCCAATTAACAACGAGAAAAGTAAATACTTTACTAGAAGGATCACGCGTTCTTTCGAGAAAAATCAAAAGAGGAAATACTAGAAACTACGTTATTCTTAATTAACGATAGTGTTTAATTCCCAACCCCAAGACTACTCAGCGTCAAGGAATAAAAGGAGAAGGAATCCAAATAAATATTTTCTTTTATTGCTGTCGGAAACGAGAGAGATACGGATAGTAACAGATTCGAAACATCGAATAAGTAAGTTAAACAGTGTAAGCTTGAACGACGAGAGAATTGAAGTGGCACAGCGAAGACACGCCAGGTAAAGGAGAAATTCAAAGTTCGACAACGAGGAGGGACTTGATGACACAGCAGAACAAGAAAGAAAGGGCTTGAACCAAAATCATAGGTCGAACGGCTAAATGGCGAAGGCACACTGTTCACACTGCAAATAGAAAACAACCAACAGCAAAATAGCAGAAAGTAAAAATTGGAAATAAAAAAAAAATTCAAATTTTCATAACTTTTCGGAAGACTACAAAAAAAAATAAATAAAAGAAAATAAACATTATGTAAAAGTGTAAATAAGAATATCTTCAAAAAAAAAATTAGAAAAAAAAATAGAAGGTAATGGTTAAAGTAATAATAACCAACAAACCATGGACCTCCTCCACCAGGAATCGTAAGGACGAATAACAAAATTATGCTAAATTAAAAAAAAAACGAGGAGGACAGTAACGAGAGGATCAATACCGGCAGGAAGGACAAGACGGACCGAAGGGCGGATACACATAACAAAAGGCATTGTTTGGGCAAGACGGAGACAACATGGATGAGGTCCTGAAATAGAAACAAGAAAATTAGGAGAAAAAAAAAATGAAATCGCATCACAAAGAATTATAAGTTTTCATTTGTATTGGTAAATCAGGGCAATACAAATAAAGAGCTGAAGTTAATGAAAATTCATAAGCTAAAATAAAGTCAAAAAAAAATTAAAGGAATTCATTTAAACACAACTAAGAGATCTTAACATAGTCAATAGAACTTTTATTAGAAGGGCTTGTTTTCCGTAGTAGACTAGTACACTGCATGATGACGGTTTACGTACAAATCCAAGTCCAATGACGAACAAGCGAGTCTATCCAGATACGGATACGAGAAAGCATCAGCGCAGGAATCGTGAGGAACACATCTTATCTTGGACGAGGCAAGTCGCGCCTAAGTCCGTGGAAATGAAATCGTTAGACGATCCGAAGAATAATTGAAGCTCAACCAATCACTGGGACAGTACAGGAACAAAAAAAAAAACGGTAAACAAACGACGATCAACTTCATATTGAAAGCTTACGCACAGCCAAGTCACTAAGGCGAACCGGAGTCAACCCGGTAAAATCTTAACCAAAGATTGGACAACAAGAACAAAAATCTTCTAACTGAATAGCCATCTCTACATCCAAGAGATGGCAGAAGAGCGCTGTTGGAGCTGGAGCAGATGGCGTTTGCTCCAGCGAGCACCTATTAAAATGATATTAAAGCAGGATGCTCAGGCGCACATGCTTAAAGCGTAATAGTCGTGAAGCCTTTTTATAGGCTTCTACGCCTTAATAAACGCCTCAATTTCGAGGCTCGTTACTCCACCGGTAGGTCATCAGAAGTTTAAGGGGAACACGAAGTGGTGGACATAATTGTTGTTATTGTCCCCTCCGATGACCTCACAAAGGCGTTTGGATGTTGCGAAACGCCTTTTGAAAACTAATGGACCTAGACGATACCATTCCAAGAGGAGGAAGGACCGCAGATGTGATGATCCTTTTTTCCACACAGAAGACGGTGTGGAAAAAATCCCCCTCGCTCTGTCCACTCTAGCCGTCCAGAGCTCTTTATTTATAAACATAATAGGTAACGCTAGATCTAAATTTAGTGGATCACCGGTGGAATCATCCATCAGGAATCGTACAAAGGAGTAAGAAAACCTTGGAAGATGGTAATGAAGGCACAGACGATTCCAAATGGATCGAGCAAACGAGCACTCGAAGAATATATGCGGAATAGTCTCTACGACGCCACAATGTAAACAACCAGCAGATCTGACCACCCTCCATAGATGAAGACGTTGGAGGGAGTAAAATCCGTGGTGCAGCAACCGCCATTGAATGGAAAAAATGGTTCCGTCAAAGGCAACGGATTTTAATGCCTTTAAAATGGCTGACCACGGATAGTCTGGACAGAGACGAAAGATGTCGGTGGTCTCGCCCTGGTCAGATTGTTGATAAAACCAAGATAAATGTAGGTGACCCCATTCTTGGAAGTCCATCTGTCGTAACGCCGGTAGAAAAGTCACAAGGTCCCCTTGAAAGAGATGGTAAATCAATGGGTGACGCACATTAATAGTTATTGGCAGCAAGGGTGGTAACGGTATCCTATTCACCTTAAAAAACACTCTCAGATACATAAACACAAAGTTCGCCCACAAAGGTGGGGGGAAGAGAAAAACACGAATCATTGCAGCAAACCTTGCTGCAATGAGATATCGCCGGATCTCGGGCAGCCCTAACCCACCCCTTTCAAAGGGAGTGAAGAGAAACCCTGCCCGAATAGGATGACGCTGAGCAGAACTCCCCCCACACACAATTAGCAATAGCACTGCGAACTTTGTGGAGCATGTTTGCTGGCGGTAAAGTGAATAGGCACTTAGATGATAACACAGATAAGATGTAAGTCTGCACAAACCGCACCTTGACAAGCATTGACGTATGAAAACAAAAATTCCTGTCAAGGCGGGCAATACATTTATCCACCACATGCTGCCAATGAATAGAGTCACTGTCCGGTGAAAAAGAAAAAATGAATCCAAGCACTGTGATCTGACCACACCATGATATTGGGAATGACTTGAGCTTGTCGGTCGTCCATTTCCCAATCGCAATTCCCTTCGACTTGACGAGGTTGATGGTACTCCCCGTCGAAGTACTGAAGAGATCGAAGGTTTCTTTGTAAATACTCAAGGAATATGAGTCAGAAGCAAACAACACGACGTCATCTGCGTAAGCTAATGTCCTGATGTTGATGGACGCAGCTGGTAACTCATATCCCCTGACCTCCGGGTGGCGGTTCAAGAACTGGAGTAATGGCTCCAAATAGAAGATGTACAGAAGAGGCGATAAAGGACACCCCTGTCTGACACCTTTTAAGAGTTCGAACGTAGACGATGTGGAGCCATTAACCGCCACACATGATGTGGCCGATGCATACAGTGAAGAAATGATCACAGCAAAAGTCCGAAGATGAAGCTGGTGAAACACTTGGAATAAAAATTCGTGATTCACCTTGTCAAATGCTTTTTCCTGGTCGAGACTTAACACAGCAAGAGTTTGTTGACGCACTTGTGCTTCTTCCATTACACACCGAATAGTTATAAGGTTGTCAGTCATCCTGCGTGATGGTATTGAGCAGGATTGGCCCGGATCAAAAAACTCGTCGGCGATGAGTTTAAGTCGTTGCTGGAACACCCCAGTGAAGATTTTGTAGCCCGTGTTGAGTAATGTAATCGGTCTCCACTGGGTCACGAGTTTTGGATCCGGGCATTTAGGGAGTAGGATGATTTTCCCTACAGTAAATTCCGGTGTGATGGAAGACGGGTCTTGAAGGATTGAATTGAAGACTCGCACCAGGAAAGGCCCAAGAAGTTTCCACGACGAATTGAAGAAGGTGTAAGGAATGCCGTCTAAGCCCGGGCTGGACTGATGACGGCCGTCTGCCGAGAGAAACTTCTTGACTTCATCTTCGGTGAAGGGACGTGTTATGAACGAATCGGATTCCACAGAAAAAGGTCTTAATGCCTCTATCCACTGTTTCGTGGTGACGGACGGAATGATTGGATGACTAAAAAATGATGAAAAGTGAGAGTGAAAGGCTGATAAGATGTCGGCATCAGATTTCACTTCCTCACCTTCCACCAATAAACGATGGCAATGTTTATTGTTAGCCCGACGCCTCTCCTCAGCGAAGGCTGCCGATGACATGTGCCGGACGTCAGCAGCCCAGGTAAGTTTGGCCCTGAGTGCTGCGCCGGCAGCTTTCCGGATCATTAGAGCATTTATTTCGCTCTTCACCTGTTGAATTTCAGCCTGAAACTCCTCCTTAGGGGTGGAACAACGGAGGAGTCGTAATATTTCTTGCAGCATGAGGAGGTAACGATGACGACGTCTGGCTGCATCCAATCCAATCTTCCGGAAAAATTTTTTGATTTTAGCTTTAAAGTTCAACCACGATTCAAGCGTAGGAGGCACATTGTGGAGATGTTTTTCCACAAACTGAACGAACATTCCCCGGTACTCTTCATTGTCGAGCAGAGAAACGTTTAGAAACCAGTTCTTGTCGGTGACTCGATCTGCAGCAATTGCCGGAGAAACAAATGGAGGATCCCACGACCACAAGATGGCACTATGGTCGGAAAAGGCACAAGGAATAACCTCCATTGTTCCAGGTGCACCAGCAAACACATTGTCGACCAAAAAAAGATCAAGTCGCGATGCCACAGTGGGTCCTCGATGAAATGTGAACCCACTGAGATCACCACGAGAAATCACAGGCCATAGATCAAACAATGCATTTTGCTGGCACAGACGATGCACGTGTCCAGACGAAAAGATGTTGTTGGCGTCTGGATGACAGTTAAAATCACCAGCAATCACTACAGGAAATGATGAACACAGGTAAGCTTGTAGTTCGTTGAAAAAGTCACGTTTCTCTGCACTCGCGCACGGAGCATACACGTTAAGCAATCGGAATTGAAATTTTGAAGATATAATGTCTAAAGATATTACCCTGCACTCGCTGTCGCACAAATAATTCGACACCTGAATGGAGGGGTTGAGGATGATAGTTGCAACCCCTTGCCCAAACGGTGACGAAGAGTTAATGAAGAATTGTCCACGAGGGAATTGCCTGCGAAGGCCGGGTAGATCGTACCATACTTGTGAAGGATCCAGTTTCACCTCTTGAAGCACAAGTATGTCCGGCCTGTACAGGGCAATAAACGTCGACAAAACCGATTGCTTAAAAGACGAACCCAGGGAACGCACGTTCAGTGAGATGACCTTCATTGTGGAATCACGTTGCTGGTTCTTGACACTTCTCCGAAGAAGACTGGAGCTTCACTGATGATGGTGGAGGCTCCTTCGACTTCCGCCTCGGAGATCGAAACGAGGATGAAGACGAAGTGCTGCGATGATGGCCCTCGCAGCTGTCTCGGTCGGTAGAAGAAGCAGCAACGCCGTCCCTTCTGCTGGTCTTGTGCCTGCGAGATTTGGATGACGTCGCAGGCACATCCCGCTGTGCTGATGCTGATAACCTCATATTCCCAGCAGATGATGACACTGAAGCTGAAGTGGGCGCACAAGCAATGCGAAGTGGCTGCGAAGCCGATGTCTTCGCCGGCGGAGGAAGAGATGGAAAATCCTCCTTTGGGAAGATAGATTCGGATAACGCCGATACGTCCACATCATCTTCTGCAGAGCTCACCTCCTCAACCATCGAGATGTCGCTTGATGGCTCAGGGAAGGGGGCGCCGTCTAGGATCTCTGATGGGGGAGGAGTGTGTGGTATCTCCTCCCTCGGCTTATCAGCTAGTGGCGCTGGAGGCGGTGGCATCTCCTTCCTAGATTCCATAGGTGGCGGAGATGGCGTCGTACGCTGCCTTCGAGGTGGGCGTGAAGGCGACGTGGCTCTGCTCGGCTCTGTTGACTTGGCCGGTGATGTCATCATCGGTGGTTGCTGGGGAGACACTCCTTTAGGCGATGGTGGAGCTGCTGGCGATGCAAGGGTCCTCTCCGGGCACTGGTGAAATTTGTTAACTACTTTGTTGCAGTAGCTACATTTCACCAAGAGAGGACAGTCCTTCCTGACGTGAGCCGTCTTCTTGCAGTACCAGCAGCACTGCCTTTGACCTTTGTAAGACACGGAGACTTTATCTCCGCGCATTACAACATCCTTGGGAATGTCTCTGTGTAAGTCCATGTAGACTACGATGTCGCCCGTCTTTTGAAGAGGAGAATCAGGGTGCTGAGGGTACGAAACCCTATGCACCACACCGTAGTCAGCCATGTAACCTTTGAGATACTTCTCGGTCATCAGTGGCGATGCACCCCGGATAACGACTGGAACATATCCGGGTTCTGCATAGCTTAGGTGGACGGTGGTCTGCCCAACCTTGATAAAATCAGCAGACACTATGCGGTCTGCCACATTACGCTGCCTACAGAGCATCCTCGACTCAGTCGGGGTAAGCCTCTGTAGGACTAACACAGCGGGATCTCCAGACGGGAGAACAGGAGGTATACTTGTCTTGGAGTATAGCTCCTTCATGAACATGCCGACGGAAAAGGGTCCGTCGGCAATCATATTCACCATGTTCTCCATGGTGAATGAAAAAGTCACAAAGAGTTCGGGGGGGAGTGAAACCTCCCCCGGAGTTGCCGGGGGGAGGGCCACTCAAAGTCACAGAAAGATTTCACACAAGCGTTAGATGTTGATCGCTGTGTGAAAATCTTATAAAGTTTAAAAGTCACTCACACACACTGAAGATCGACGGGAGAAGGGCTGATGTTGCTTCCTCGGAGATCGAGCTGAATCTGCCCAAACTAACTATCTTAATTTTTCAAGAAACTTACTAGAACCAAAAATTTAAATAGCATGCCCGCGCGACAGACTATCCGAGTTCCTAGAAATGAAAATACACAGTTACTCCAAGAAAACGAGCCGTTCAATACAACGTCATCTGAACAATGGAAACAAAGAGAAGCGTGAAAATTTAACAATAGAGTTAACGAGGAACCACTGAGAAAGAAAAGATAATTAATGAAAATTATATTACTTGTTTAAAAACAAAAATAAAAAAGATTAAACTATCTTTTTAAAAAAATAAATCCTTAATAAAGTCAAAAACGCAATAAAAATTAACGGCAAAAAGGTAGAGATTTCTCATATTAATAAACCAGCAAAGTACATTCTAAAAAAAAAAACACATCATAAGTCGCGACAAAGAGAAAGATGCTATAAACTAGCGAAACCTGTAAGAAAAGACAATTCGGAGAAATAAGTTTTAAGAAACGCGGATTTGGTAAACGATGACAAGAGATGGTATCGAACTTAGGTACGAGACGATTCCAATAAATGGATTAAGGAATACTTAAGAACTCAAAACGCTTAACTAAACGCTTTGTCGGGAAAATTAATAAAATCAAAAAAAACCTCAAGCGATCAACAGGAATTCTTCCTGGGAATAATAACCAAAGACGAGTGATGTCCTAATCAATGCCTTAAGACATAGAGGCTCACGCTCTTTAACGGTAATTAAAATAAATCCCGAGAAAGAAAAAGACAATTGACGCGAAGAAAAATTTGAAAAGTTTAACTTCCCGAGCGAAATATCATTAACCAATAAACTAACGCTAACCGAACGCGTCGAGTAATCCCTTTGAAAAACCCAAGGAGGGGGACCACAGTAACCTCCGTTAAAAAATAGTAAAGCGTTTGGTCAATAGTATCCATACCGTCGAACGTTGAAGTGTCAATAGTTAAAGAAAAAAGAGTACATGCGGTTGACATCAGGAATACCGACGAGGTGCGAAATAACAGAAACACGACGTCGGAAGGGAACGCATAGAGCGACTCCACAAGAAAGCGGGAAAATAATTACATACTAAGCTCAATTAAAAAAAAAATATTCTATTAAAACAGGGAAGGTAGCGGTACGTTACACAGGCTATACTGTGAAAATAATAATTCCAAAAGTTACGTGTCATAGAACACGTTATCAGACCACAGAATCAGCATTCACACGTTTTGTTGACAAAGGAGGATTCATAATTCCATCAAAAGCAGCTTACAATATTGTGAAATTAAGTGACCAAGCTTTTAAAGCAACAATTCTCCAGAAGGAAAATCGGACTAAAAGAAATATATCTCAACTCTCGAAGATTGCAATTATCAACTAGTTAGAAGAGGAAGGCTATAAAGAGCAAAATCTTGAACATTTGACAGCTAATCATGTTTCAGAGGATTTACATTCTACTCAATTAACGAAACAATTAATTAGCATGTTTTTAAATTTATTTGCTCCGCTCCAAGTTGCACCTAACGTGCCTCAGTTGTTGCTGTCACCGGATTAAGAAGAGATGCAAAGTATTCCTTACCCCTGTGCAATGCGCTCTCCTCCGTTTTCAGAAGCCGTATCACCTTCTCACGCTCTCAGCCGTTTAGTATTTTTTATTAGATTTTTTATTATTTGTTACACATTCCGCCATCCTAACACATATTCTGTGAAAATTCCAACTGGCTATCTATTACCGTTTAAAGATAATAGACGGACGGTCGGATGGACAGTAGAGGCTTAGTAATAGGGTCCCTTGACCCTTTGGGTACGGAACCCTAATAAGGCATGACCAGGGTCTATAGAAGTAAATACAGGCCTTGGAGCAATCCGAGGCTAACGTGAAATTTACTGCCATAGACTCTGGATATTATACACGGGTGCATATTATATACCAAAATTACGGTATTTTTTCTCACCACTGTCAAATTTGCGACCGCGGCCTAAAGTGAATGCGGCCAATATTTGAAAAATACGAGGCTAACGAGAAATACAGGCTCCGGCACTGAAAAGTCACCTGGCCAAGATAGTTCTATTAACAATCCAACCTTCATTGTTTTCAACAAAGGAAAAAACACTGATTGTTAAAATACAAGATGGAAACAATGGACATTACATTGTTAATAGACCTATCTTGGTCAGGTGACTTTTCAGTGCCGGAGCCTGTCTTTCTCGTTAGCCTCGGGTGCAATCCACATGATGTCATGAGATACGCGTGCACACACTATCCCTTCTTTCCACCATGAGATGGAATATGTAAAATTTATGACTCAGTATTAAATTTTCGATAATTAAGATCGTTTAATATTGGAACTGTAATTTAGATTCTCGCAGAGAAATTATTTTTTATAATTTAAATCAGGATAGAAATAAATTAATGAAAGAAAAGAATTATTTTTTTTTTATTAGTTGGAATTTTTAAAAATTTACTTTCCCCATTAATATTTTTGAACGCTCTAATACTTTCATTTCCCATAAAGATTAAGAATATTGTAACGGAAATAGCTTTTATGACAGCCATAATTTGTTACATAACTCTTTTCAAGTAACAACTCATTTGTTGCATAACTCCTTAATGAAAGCCAATAAAAAGAAGCTTGATGAATGAATTCAAGTAGCCTTTCTTTAATATAGACGACTACAAAACGTACATTGGATTAATTATCAATCAGCAAGGGTCTAAAGAGTTGAAAACCCCCTTACAGGGCTATATTCTGAGTTCAGAAATGTAATAAAAAAAGTCGACCATTATGTGAAACCTATCTCTATCAGTTAACGTCTGATTATTTAATTTTCACATATAATAGTTAAAAAAATCAGCTTGGCCTAAAAATCTACATTTCGGAATGTCTTTCTTAACTTTCGCTTAGGGCCATCCAAAAATTATGTAAGGCAGCGTTACAGAAAGATAATGGAGAGGGGGGGGGGGCTAAGATCTTGCATAAGATAACACTTTTTCCGGAGATTTGAGACTATATTACGGGATGGTTAAAATTATGAAACTCTTTACAGTGCGAGTTATTTTGTTTTTATAAAATTTAATTATACAATTATTGTTACCAAGATTTGTACAGTCTTTAATTTTTTTTTATAAATTCTATAAAAATAAATAGGATGTTTGTTCTATCTGGGCGTGTTTGTCCCAAGAAGCCGAATTATCATTCACCAGGGAGATATGACTAATATTTAAAGAATAAGACAAAGATAATATAAAAGTAAGGCGTTTTCAACATTTCAGATAATGAAAAAAATTCTTTTAGCGTTTAGACACACAGGAATTGCAGATTACTGATCGCTTCCTCGATTATTGATCAATATAGGGCAATAAAATGCACGCGTTATAGATGAAAGCCCGATATCATGTAATTTGGAATGTCGGTTTCTTCTCACACCAGGGATCTGAAGACTTGCGTATTGATATTTTACTAAACTTCATTACATGATTTATTTTGACGTAGATTACGTCTTACGTTTCGAGGTTGGGATGCCACGCTTAAATCGTGAATGTCACGAAAAGTGTTGCTCACGAAAACTTTAATAACGTGAAAACTATTAATGATAGGGGAATGAGTGATATTGCATTCGATAGAGTATAAAACAAAGCATATTTTAGACATTTATTGACTTCGTGCTGACGTCATCGGTTGGTACAATCGCAGCGCAAACTTGAGCCAGAAAATCTGCTCTATGGCGGATAATAATTTATTCTAGCTCCGGCTTTCTTTGGGTTAGCATTTGTTTTATGTGCTTTCTAAAATAGCCTAAAACCTAAACGTCCATATTTAATAGCGTCTAAGATATGGCCTTCGAAGTGTGGAAATTTCGCGAAAATTAAAGAAGTTCCAAATTTATGCCTAATAAACACGAGAAAAATTATAGACGCATTCACAGGAAAACAGATCGAGAGATGGGGAATCCATGAAGACCCGGATGTCCGATGTAGAGCGTGAATGGGCTCAGCAGGAACCCTTCAAAGTTGAGGCGTCGCGCCGCCAAGGTAAACTATAGCTCGATACGAATGCGCCAATAACTTCCACCGCTCACTTCGACGAAAGTAAGCTATCTAATGACATAAACGTTTCAACATCGATTAACACTCCAAAGATGGCGCGCAGACTCAGGGACCGCATCATTACATTTTTGTGAATTTCTTTTTATGGATTTAAAAGAAACAAATGACCATTTCTGTATTCTCCCAACTTGGGCGCATCTAGAAGTCTGTATGTCATAATCCACGATTTCTTCCCTAGATTCACATACATAGGGCGTGCGGTCTCAAGGACCGCGCGCCACTAACTTCGTTACTAAAATAAATAGATGTAAAAATCATTTTTTTAAACTTCTTTTTAATTTTTAATATCTAATCATATTCTCCAGTTAATTTCCAATATATTTTTTGTTTATTAATATTTTCCTACTTAGAAACTTTTAGTTGAAAACAAATATTTGGAGCGAAACGCAGATAATAATGCAAGTATACTAATGCTGTTTTCTGAATTTCAAAAACAATAAACTCTTCTATAAATATTATTTATAATAGTTTTGAATAAAATAATTTTAAATATCGAGAAAAATTATTTTATAGTTTTTTAATAATAAAAAAAATAAGCATTTTTATCCTCTGAGAAATGATTACTATTATCCATTTTTATAATGGTTTTCTTTTATGTAGGAAAGTATATATGTATGAAAACTAAAAACCATGCAAAATATCAATTTTCAATTATTTTATTTTTATACAGTGTGTTTGAAAATTATGTACAATAAATTTAGTGACATATTCTTCAGGTCAAAAGAAGACGAAAATGTTCTATAGCACTTTGTCTGTGAATTCCATTTAAATTAAAATAAATAGAAATAAAAATAGATAATAAAAACAATTGATAAATAAAAGTCAACCGATGTGGAGAAATACAAATAATGAAGTGGGAGTCTTATGTAGGCCTGGCTCAAGCAGACGAAACACATATTTGTTTTTCTCCATATCGGCTGACTTTTATTTATCAATTGTTTTTATTATTTATTCTTATTTCTATTTCTTTTAATTAAATTGGAGTTCATATTTTTTAATTAATTATACGTTATTACAATTCCTACTTTTATATAATCTAAATAAATAATGTTTAACGTTGTATTACAAATAAGCATTGATAACGGATTTAGAAAAATAAAAAGTAAAACGAACAACAACAAATCAAGAAACTAATAATAATAACGTCAAAAATGATGAAAGCGAACTAAATAACAATAAATTATTAACAATTCCCATATCCAGGCAATTCGTATTTATCAAACAGATCGTGTAGCTATAAAAACCATAAAACCATAAATAAATGGAAATCATAAACCTATACAATATGTAAACTTATAGATTAATGCAATATAAGCAAAACGTCAGAAGTAACGTAGTTCGGATAGTAATACCTACGTGTATAACATTAATTTTTGAATAATTTACTCACTAAAATAATCTCTGTAATATCAAGAGAATGTAAATTGTCAAAAATCAGTACGGAACCATATGGTGAAAACAAATGTTATATATAATGATAGCAAATACATTATTTAAGTCTAGAACATGGGAGAGATATCAAAGAGTAGAAATCGTAAGTTACTTCTGATCTATTATTAATTAGTTAAGTTGCTTACAGTATTACTATAGATATCCTATGGCGTAATTTCTAAATCGATATGAGGAAAAATGATAAGCTGCAAAATGTCGGCCAATCTTAAGTGCTTTGGATTTATCGTTAATTTAGCAGAAAGTATTTCACAGTAAAATATTTCATGTTTAAAAATAATTCATCATTTACTGGGAAAACATTCCCAATTACACTGTCCAACAATTTTTAACTTTCAAAACATTACTAGGCGAAGATTAGTTGACTTTTGGTAATTTAGGTGCGCTGATTCCGAATCTGCAAACCGTTTTTCTCTATCGGGTCTCAAGTTTTGGTAAATCGCATCTAAGGCATTTTAGACCAAACACTAATAGTTTCACTTAATTAATTTGTTCTCCCACTTCAATTTCGAAATATAGATTGACGTAATTTGATATTTATTGCTTATAAACCTTTGTTGTTACACATCCACAAATATAACAAAAATTATCTGGATTGTTTTTACAAGTTTCTCTAGGCATTTTCATTTATTTAAGTATTATATGTAGCTGATATAATATATTAAGTAATTTTGAAACTTACGTGTATGTGTCAAATTTACATAAAAATATAAAAATTTCAATCACGATTTACGAAAAATTGAAACCTGATAGGCAAATATGAGCGTCATTTTTGTAATCTACGCAAAAAATTACCTTAGAAACGGTGCTTCTCTGTTCAGTAATTTTTTTGTTGTTGGACAGTGTTATTATACATCAGAGAATTTAATTGTTTTGGTCTATAATATTTAGTAAAAGAAATCAAAACCATATTAATTCCGCCGCCATTTCGTGAAAGGGTGCCCTTATCTTCATCTCTGCCATGTTAACGGAGTTTCCCTCTTATGGAATTCATCATTACATAACGTTTTTATATTGAGAGATTGCTACAACTCTCCTGGATATTTTCCATTATTCTTTATTATAAAATTAGATGGATTATATATTTTAGGCGCCTGAATGAAGCCTAAGAAAAAAATCCCTATTTTAATCCGGGCCTATCAATGACTAAATAGCCATACATTTAGCTCATCGAAGTTAAAATCTAATATAGAAGTTCATCGAAGAAAAATATAATCACTGCTACTCCCAGCAAGTTGGCACCTTTCACCACTTAACGAGGAGAGCCCGTAATTTTCCTCCAAACCAGCCGTGGGCGAGAGGTGGCCAGGCGTGCCTGAGCCGCGAGCGAAAATGGTCGCTCGCCGTTTTGAAACGAGCGCTCATAGATTGGGTTCCACTTTGCCAAAGAGGGGTCAGAATCTAATCTTATTTCATAATTGCTCTGTCTGAATGTGAATAGCAAGGTAATAGTAAATATTATATTTATTTCACCAAGCTATTTCAGGTTTCAGAATCAAATTCAATAAAGCGATTATATTTATCACTCGTCAGCACGTCTCTGCTCGAGAGGACAAGCTGGCTCACTCGGGCATTCCCGTGACAAGTACTGATGTAAACGAAGAAAAAAAAAAAAAAAAAAAAAAAAAAAAAACAAAATAAGATAAAAAAATGTTACTCGCATGCATAGTCGAAAATTTAGACAGAAATATACAGGGTGAAACCTAATGATTGGAGCAATTCATGATTTTATTGTAGGTGTAAGTATCGCAAAGCTTTACAAATACATAGAGCAACTCGCCACGTTTATGGCCCATTTTTCTTTCAGGAAAATTCAAAGAGAAGATGTCTATCTGGATGAATGAAAATAAAATAAAATTACTATTTCTAGAAATCTTGGTAATTTTATTTGATTCAAAATTTAATTTCGGACCACATGTTGATCTACTCGTCTGCTTGGCATTTATAAGGCTAGAACTATCTGCAAATCACTTTTGCAATCTGTTATTTGTTATTTGGGGAAATAGATACAATTATCTTCTGAGGCGAATTAAAGTTGGCTAAAATTTATGTTTGTGGAGTTTGTTCAGATTGAACTTTCAATTTGATACTTTGTTTACTTTGAAACGCTTAAATGAATTGCTTTAATTTTTAGAAATCCAGAGCATCCTTTAAATAAGATGGTGATTTTATTCCAAGCAAGCTGATACCTGTACACATGCTACGAGACGATATAAATTTGAGGTAAGTGAAATATTAGGAGGTCGCCGTGGCCTGGATGTCTCGTCGGTTGGCTCGCGGATCGAGTTAAGCAACTTCAGGCGCGGCCACCTGCTGGCTGGGTGACAGCCAGTGGCTTGAGGACCACTGCTGGGTGGGACGGCTATTTGGGGTACAGCTGTTGGGGGACTTTAGTCTGACCCATTGGCTGGGTGACCAGTGCTGGATGTCCAGCAGGCACTGGTTTGTTCGTCTGCCAGCAGCTCTTTAATCATGATTCAATCATGAACCCCCCGTGCTTCGGAGGGCACGTTAGGCCGTCAGTTCCGGCTGTTACTGTCATCTTGTAGCAGTCGTTAGTTACTAGGATGGTGCAAAACTCCCTCGAAGGAGTAAGTGCCGCAGAACGATTATCTACCCTATGTACAAGATAAGTGATATATTAACTAGTTTTCGCTGCAGATGTTTTCCTTACAATTCTTTTGGTCTTGGAATGAGCTACCCCTGGATATACGGGATATACATACAATACATTGACCTGTCAAAACAAAGCATGCAATATGTCATGCAAATATTTTTACAGAAAGTTAGTGCACTACATCAACTAAGGCTAAGGTCAAAAACTCTCACTGGTGAGAAGAGTTAGCGTTTGATCGGTCAGAAATCCTAGTGAGAAAACTGTGACGTCTTTTTAACACTGTCAAAAACGCCAGGTAGTGCTGCTATGCCTAACCGGTTTATGCCTAAAAAAAAAACCTTGAAAAACGGTTAGCCCAGTGAGAAATTACGTCATCATTCTCTCACCGGTGAGGGTTTTTGACCACAGCCTAAATGAAATTGTCAAATCAAATTAAATGGCAATTTTTATAAATTTGTATGTCCTCTGTTGAGCAGTTTTACGTGAATATATTACCTGTATTCAATGCCTATTTGAGGCGACTTTAATAATAAATAAATAAATTAATTACATGAAAATTGTCTCATATCACAGCTGCCATGAGCTGCTGATATTATGAATTGCTGCCATTGCTCCCCTTGTGTCGCCAGTAGAAATATTATTAACCCAAACAGTAAAAGCTTGAAAAATAAACTGAAATTTAATTAATTAATTAATTAATTAAAACTTTTAATTAAAATCATATTTACAAATTGGCCAAAAATATAATCCAATCCCCCAATTTTAAATTTTAATATTATTTCTTTGAATGAATCATTAATAATTTGAACCGCCAAAACTGTGGGTTCGTGTCAGCGATACTTTGGTTGTGGGATGAACTCAAATACAGACTTGATTTCTGTAGTCACTAAAGGAGCATATATAAAAAACCTTGTTCACATCCGGTCTGGGTTTAGCTTACTTCCGGCTGTAGTTGGTAATGCCATTGGCGAAATATTCGATGCTGTCGCGAATCGACCAATAACATTATAAAATAGCAGCCAGAAACCCGAAAACGAAAGTTGGCAGTACCCCGAGTTTCGGTTGCATAATATCGTCAATAAAATGAACAAATTAATAGATGAACCAAATGATGAAATTCCAATGGAAGTTAAAAATAGTCTGTAATACGTACAATCTAAGAGGTCTGTTAAAAAAGAATAACTAGCATTTATTTTGCATTAAGAATGTTACATTTGGTATTTCCAGCTTCGCCGACCACATCCTCCATCACGGACAGAACTTTAATTACAGTTCTGTTAAAATTCTTCAGTGCACTAAGGATCCTAAGTTCATCACTGCACTTCTTAGAATCAATTCAAAATGTCAATTAGGAACAGCCCAATCAACTGCTTAATAACGATGCGCGTCTGATATAATTCTCTTTTGGATGGGTACAGTCAGACCTCGACATTCGCGAGGTTACATTCCACTAGAACCTGTCGCGAATCAGGATTCATTAAACATGATAATATATGCTTATTTCTAAAGTTGTAACCCTAAATATGACCCTAGTCATGCTCCAAAATACTTAAATTTCATTTAATAGTTGATTAATACATTGCCCGTAAAAAATAAAACATGTTTCATGTAAAAATAGAGTACATTTCGCCTAACGGATACAGCATGAAACCTTATTAAGTACTATGAAAATTAAACCAACATTTCTGTAGGGTTTTTCGAGGATTTCAATCGCAGATGCAAATAAGTTCAATTCCAATGAAAATTTCGTGCATATTTGAATTCGCGAATCACGAAGTGAGAATGTCCGAGGTCTGACTGTATAGCAAAGCATCTGCTCATTTAAACTTCCATTATTGTAAGATTTATTGGTCATTTTGTAGCCTTCCATTGTTGTAACACCCTATTAATCATTATTATAAGATCTCATTGGTCATTATTTTCGATTACTATGCAATTGTAAACCCATTGGGTAATCTTTTACCAATTTTTGTATATATAGGGTTTCCCTGAATTGGATTGTCTGTAAAAAATTTTGAAGTTGCTTCCCTGCAAGAAACAAAAAATTTTTTTTGGTCATATATACGGAAATGCATAATATCGTCACTATCGTTTGACTTGCAATAAACGAACAAGTTAACCTTGCAATGAACGAACAAGTACAGGCAGCGAGAAGACCATGTGCTTGCGTGGCTGAAATATAGTTCCTAGCAGTTTTTGAAAATATCATATATATTAAATATACGATCAAAACTATTTACTCGTCATATTTTACAAACTTAATACATTACTTTCCAGGCCTTGTTATACTTTTCATTTAATAACGCGCAGGCGTAGACACTTTTTCGGATCAATATCTTATCAAGGATACCAGTCCGGTTTCCACGCCGTTGCTATTCAAGTCACACACCTTCAACAAGTCAAATGAAGCAATTATTTTTAAACTTGTACTAACGCCCGTTGTAGAAACGGAAAAATAAAAATTGATTTATTGGTTGATTATTTTTTCATAATTTAATAAACATACAATAGGTTCTATGCTTCATAACAAAAAAAATAATAGTGCTAAGGTCAGTTAGCGAAAAACTAAAAAAAATTACCTTTTAAAATTTGGAATTAGAAAATTTATCGAAGAAAAAGCTTCATTTAACTGAAGCATGACGGAAAGGCGTTGAATTAGCTTTAATAACAATGCTATTACAACAGGACTCTTTTAAAAGGATTAGGATGGATTGTTGCCCGGACCCCGATGATCGGGTGACTTTTGAGTGCCCTGGCCTGTCTCTCGTTGGCCTCGTATGATAATATATGATCTAATAATAACACGTGTCACGTGGCTGAAATCCATGTGCTTGTTAAAGCTACTTCCCAGAATTCACTGCTCATATTCCGCTAACAGAGGGACCATCATAATGTTGCAAGTCTAGTATTCCTTTGGCGATAATAATTTACATAAAAATTCTCTTGCCACGCTTTGTTGTTTTATTTCCAACAATTTTCTTTCCATGCTTTGTTACTTTGTTTCCAACAATATTATAGTTACTGTGGTAACGTCAACACGCTTAATCACAATCACCACACGCACAAACAAAACCCATTGGCAAACAAACATGAAATCACAAACTGCATCACGAAACCAAAATTCCATAGAGATGAAGGAAAAATGAATTTAATTTTAAAATTTTTTGAGGAAAAAATCCGAAATTGAGATAAAAGCTCTCCTATCGCCCATTAGACGGCCAGAGGTACCATAACACAAGGTGGTTCCGGGGTATGTCTTGCAGGGACGGAGTCTATAAAGGGACAGACAGGCAGACAGCTTGGATTTTAGAAATAGTATATGCTTATGTAAGACTGCGTGGAACAATATTCAAATAATTCTACAGCAAGCAATTGTCCTGTCTTTAGAGTAAGTTTATCTTACTGTCACGCAGTGGAAGATCATTGGATAAATTAGCACTAAAATAAACTTTTGATCACAGCTATAATTTGAGCAAAATCTAAATAATTTATTCAAGAGAATAGAATAGAAAATGGAATACATTTCGCAATAGAAATACCCAATCTTATTTTCTAAAGATATTTATTAATAAAATCAAATTATTGAATAGTTTTCTTATAAGGCTCTTGAATAATATTCTATTTATCCTTATCTTTGCAATAAATCAATCAATCAATCAATATCAAAAATTGGGATATACTAATTTAAATCTACAGTCGTAGTAGTCCTAAACACTAATATAGTTCACAGTCATTAAACTAGACTCTTAATTAGGTGTAGTAACAGTAAAACCATATGACGACGGTATTCTGTAATAAAAATAGTAACAACGCACAATTAAAATGCTACTTCACTGCGTAATTGCAATGAACTTGTATTTCCAATGCTTAAGTAAAATGGCTTCCATTATCGGAAGTTGCCCCCGACACAAAATTTGCACAAGCACTAAAAATGGAATACCCGCCTTCAGATAAACGCACTAATTTAGACACGTAATTAATTAAATAATTAGCGTCACACACTTTTCACATAATTTCGTCTTTTTCCTTTCTTAAGTAACTGTAGAAAGAAAATTCACCTTAAGCGTTCAATAGAAAACACGCTTAATAATCTTTTCTTAAAGGGTCATTCCAATTCATTAACTACGAGGTAAAGCGGGGAACCAGATAGAACTGTAAATTTTACTACGCCGTCAAATATTCTAATGTCTTTCTGTGTTCTAATAAACTTCATTAACTCGAGCTTCTTTAATTAGAGAATTACGGTTAATGTTCTCAGGTAAGTAGTCGGAAAAATAAAAACAATGCTTACAGTTCTTATGAAGCCGGTTCGCACACTTAATTCTTACGAATGAAGCAGCCTACGCTGTCGACGACGATAGCCTTGAGTCCGTTTGGAAATACGCCGTCTTTCGAGGCAGCAAATAATAGCCGAATTTTCTTGTCGGGTTTCGTCCTGCCAATAGCCCAAATCCAGGTGTGTAAGGTAAGTCGTCCTCGGTAAGTTGAGTAACCTTGGTCCCGCTGATTGTGAAGCATTTAATATCTCTTCCCGTTGGTTGAACGAACGGCCATCTTCTTTAAATGTAGAACGGTCAGTATTCCGCCATTGCGAACTTGTTGTCGCGGTCAGTAGCACCTGCAGGATATTTTACATGGTGGTTTCCGAGCTAAAAGTTGCGCCCTTTCCACCCAGTATAACTAAACCATAATGTTGTTTTTGGATTGGCGATATTACGCATACCGTTCTTATTTAAATTAACTTCTAATTTAAGATGTAGACTATTTTATTGTTAAAAATAAAATGAGCTCTCTACCCGTAAATACAAAGAGAAACACCTTCATTTATTTTAAAGCTATACAACAATAATTAATCTAATCTGTGACCAAAGTCCTCCAACTCTATCCTCCTCTTGTTTGATCGGACAAAAACATTTATGATTTCTTCAGAAGGTATTTCGATATCTCTGTGGATGTTCGTCATCGCCAAGCCGTTTAATCTATCCTTGACCGTTTGTGATCTGAGGTAGGTTTTAAGTCTTCTCCAGGTGCTGAATTATCTTTTAGCTTCACAAGATGTGACTGGAAGGCTGCACAAGATCTTCAATATTATTCTAGTATTCGGAAACTGAGATGCGGTTGCATGAGGTAGAGACGTAAGCAGAGTTGATGGTATCTCCTCGTTTATGTTTTCCTGTCGTTTCCAGTGTTCTCGCAAAAGTAGAACTTCCGATGACAGACATCTTGGTGATGGCAAATCGTCGCCACTGTAAGTCGTCCTCGGTAAATTGAGTAACCTTGGTCCCGCTGGCTGTGAGGCATTTAAGATCCCTTCCCGCTGGTTGAACGAACGGCCATCTTCTTTTAATGTAGAACGGTCAGTATTCCGCCATTGCGAACTTGTCGTCGCGGTATTTTCCTCTTTCGCTCGCTTAGCTCTGCTTTCCTGGCCCGTGCTCCGTTTCGTCTTCGGAGTTTTCATTTCTCCGTTCGTTGAGTACTTAATTCCATACTAGGAACGTCTATCCGCCAAGCTTGTTCCTTCCCTCTGTCTTTTTCCGTATCTCTCGCTCCTCTCCTCTCCAGTCGCGCCGAATCGAATCTCCCGCTCTTCTCCTCTCGTGCTCGCTCTCGCGGTGTCTCGGTCTTCTCCACACTTTCGATTTTTTACAGCTGATACAACGAGGGACACTGGCGGCTAGGGGCTGAGAAGATCCGTGACGTCACCCAGTGGCGCGTACTGAAAGTTGGGAAAACAACAGATAAACGATCAATCCATCCAGAGCAATCTAAATTCAAGTAGTTTTCTCCACAGTTTTGGCTGTTTATATATTAGTGGAATAATTTTTGAGTCCAACTATTTTGACAATCAAAGTCAGCAATTTTAAAATATTGACAATTTAAAAAATTACCTTGATTCCCACCTTTTTTGAATCGTGACCTCCTTTTTTTTTTAAAGTTAAGTAACTTGTGACTGCCATACATTTGAATGAAAAAAAATGGTATTTAACAGACATTTTTATTACATGGTGGAATAAAAATCTCGAAATTTCTTATAAAAATAAATGAAAATAGAAATAAGCTTGGCAGAAAATGTTTTGTCACTGCACCAGTTATTTACAACATTTTTTAAAATTTTTTTTGTAACTTCAATATTTATTGTTATTTATTTTAACTGTATTTTTATGAATTAATATAAATTTTTAACTGTATTAATAAACAGTCACATTTATATAATTTTGATCAAGCTCTGCTGTAATATTTTTAATAGAACAAATATTTAATTTGCTTCAAAGTCTTACAAATGTTTTGTCTAGTATGGGTCTTTTTTAAGAGAAATAAAGAGGAATTCAAAATATAAACTTTTAATTTTTATTAATATTTATTTGAATTCGACTTGAAGGGGGTCCACGAAAAATTCTTAAAAGTTGATGTGGCAGAGCTAAGACTTTGATGGTCATATTGCTGAAAACAGAATTTAAACAAGAATCATTTTACCGCCAAAGCGGATAAAGGTAGTACATTTTCGTGTTATGGATATATAGAATTAACCAACATTTTAAAACACTTGAGAGTAAATAAATAAATATGAAAACTAAATTGTAAATTACTATTTAAATAAGCTAATGAATAGAGAGAATTTAAACGAATAAACTTGAAGAACTGAAATTTAAATGGAGAGTGAAGTTATTCCTTATACATTTAACAAAATAAAAGTTCTTTAATTTGTAAGAATTCCCAGATAATGTTAATCGAAGTGAGCCTCAGGAAAATTCCAATGTTTATTTCAACATGAACTGTCTGCTACAGTTAAGACTTTATTTATATATATCATAACCTTGTATTCATGAGATCGTTCCATACATGTTTAGAAATAACTTTAAGCTAGTTTCATTCAATTCTTTGCTGAAGCGTTATGTGTAAGCATTTATTATTTTTTCCTATTAAATTACTCAAGTGTTTCTATGTTATCATCTACTATTGAAGCAAACGATTAACTACTACTAATTAGCAATATGTATAACAGAAATGAGTTTTAGATACCAATTAAGCCTAACAGCATTATGCTCTTGATAAAAATAAGCTATGGATAACAATAGATCTAATAACTCGTAAACTGTTGGTTGATCTATTACACGCCATATCTTAGCATAGAAAGTTCTAACAAAAATATATTGTACCATTAGAGCACGTGCTACAAAACCAATTCCCACTGTCATTATTTTCTCGTTATATTTACTCATGATACGATGTTACGAGGTGTTTAATATATTACATGCCATATCTTAGCAAAGAAAGTTCCAATGGTACCACATGATTTCATATGGCACTATCAGGGCACGTGCTATTAAACAAATAACCATTATCATTATTTACTCGTTATATTTACTCATGGCACGTTATTACGATTGTTTGATATATTACATGCCATATCTTAGCATTGAAAGTTCCAATAGTACCATTAAAACACGTACTACTAAACAATTCAGATTATCATTATTTACCGTTATATTCATTCATGAGACATCCTTGCACGTACACGTGCCATTAGAAAAATATTTGCTATCAGTAGTTACTTTTATATATTCGTTCATGATATATTGTGACAATTTGTTTGATATAATACATGCCGTATGTTGTTATAGAAAATGTTTAAAGGGGTATCATGATGGTACTATTAAAGCACGTGCCAGTAGAGCACGTACTTATTCCGGCTATCTCACGTTCGTACTTGTTCGTACTCTGTCCCATATTAATGGATTGGTGAAAGCAGAATGTGAAAAAGTTAATTCGTTTTCAAGTTATCGAAAAAATGCTAAGTTCCCTAGGAATAAAAAAATTCTCTTGATTTAGAGACCGATCTGCCCTTTCAATAATCGTCAAGCATGTGCATCCTGCATGCGCACCATCTCATTAAGGTTCAGAGCACGCGCAGAGCCGAACCCATGTTCTCAAAATAATAAGCCCTGAATTTGCACTATCTATGATGATGTAACAATGTATTTAGTTTCATTGCGGGATAACTCGTTTCTTCCAGCAACTCAATACATGCACTCTTTCTATTGCAACGCAAGCTTATTTATATTTTAATTTATTTTTATAAGAAATTTCGAGATTTTTATTCCATCGTTTAATAAAAAAGCCTGTTAAATGCCATTTTTTTTATTCAAATGTATGGCAGTCGCAAGTTACTTACTTTTAAAAAAAGGTGGTCGTGATTCAAAAAAGGTGGTCACGATTCAAAAAAGGTGGGAAACAAGGTAATTTTTTTAAATCTCAATATTTACTTGGGATTTAGGTCGCTCTGGATGCACTGATCGTTTATCAGTTGTTTACGCGCCACTGGGTGACGTCATGGATCTTCTCAGCCACAGCCCACTAGATAAAGGCCTGAGTGCTGTTTTCAAAATGGCGGCGCTCGCAGGCGGACTGTCTGTCTGAAATAAGATGGAATAGAAGAATTTTCTTAAATCTAACCAAAATAATTAATCTATTGCAGGAGCTGATTTTTGCAGATTTCTAAAACCATCATATATGCTTTCGAAATTTTTTATAGAAAAGATGCTTTTTCTTTTCCTCCATAGATGGCTCTACTTTGAAAAAATGAAACTATATTTATTTGCACGTATGTTGCCATTGTTTTGATTGAAACATAAAGCCATTTAAATAACAAAGTTCAAAAACTTAGATTTCGTTAGAAGGTTAAAGCAAATTTGTGAAATAATTCTTCTATTCCATCTTATTTCACACAGAGAGTCCGCCTGCGAGCGCCGCCATTTTGAAAATAGCACTCAGGCCTTTATCTAGTGGCCTGTGTTCTCAGCTCCTAACCGCCAGTCGAGGGACCCATACAACGAAATGAAATGAGTAGATCGCTTATGTGGCCGCCATCTTTGGGGCAATTTGAAGGCGGCGAAAAGTGAAACTAATCTCTATTGTTAGCACGGTCTATAGAAGTAAACGGTCGTTCAACTCCCTTCATTTTCCATTGTTAAGGGAAGCTAGGGAATTCAGATCACGCTAGGAGCCACATAGTCGCAATGGACTTTCTGCGCTCTATGCGGCACCTAGTGTGATTTGAATTTCCTAACTTGTAAAGTTATTTTATTTACAATATTGTATTTAGTTGATGCCCAAAATTAATAGTGAGCTATGTAATGCATTCAATAATTGGATTGTCAATTATTTCTTTAAGAGTATTTAGAATACATCAATTTCGGCAGTATTATGCCAATAATTCCGGCTGCATTGAAACTAAAAAAGAAATTAAAATTTCTAACTCACGATAGGGCGGCGCTGCATGCGTTTTTAGTCCGATTCTACATGCAGCGCCCTATCGGGAGTTAGAAACTTTAGCTTCATTTTTCAGTGGAGTTGGATGACCATCTACTATCTAAAGACTATGATTATTAGTGTAGGCGCCATTACTGTGTTTGGCAGAACAACATCGCCGGCCAAAGCCCCATTACTATATATCCGCTTTGTCGCCAGCTGAGAAAGCACTCCTCCCCACCAACATCGTAGTTGTAGTCTGAAATTTCTTAAGTGACCTCTCTCAAATTTAGATGCTTTTTAATAAATGCGGTATATAATTTCATAAATACCTCTAAACAATCATTCTGGTATCACTGAAACGACGGTAACATGGTTGAATATCGACTTCTTTTATGTATCAACAACCGCTTTTTAATGGTGTTTGGCCCGTAAATAAGTTTTCTTTGAGCTCCTGCTCATGCGAAATTTTGGGTCTCTAATCCGTAAATAAGTTTGGGCCTCTTATTTCTCATGATATAAAAGATGACCAGGATTTTTACATGAGAAAAACATTCTAAGACGCAGAAAGATAAAAACACACCTGTGAAAGGTCATTGGTGAACCCTTAATATATCTATTACTACAATTTAAAGCTGGACAAGAAATCGGCATTGAGTTTACTGTGTTTGTCCACGCAAACTTCAAACGTAAACATACGATGAAGGCCATTTTTTTGCCAACCAAAGCAATGGCCGACAGGCTTTCAAATGGGGACGCGTTGGTGGCGCTGAAAGCAGCTCAAAAACCAATACTCTACACAGCATTCCACCAGCTACACTTTTACGCATGACAGAAGAAAATTTGGATCATGTAAGACATTGTCTTTGAGTGCATAGTTCACTTTTGAACATGAACGATAAGCTTGCGAAATCGTGTGAACATAAAGCCAACATTCATAAACTCTTTATATGGCACGCGACTTTTGAGACACGGTATAACTCAGGAACTTTTGTCATCTATTTGTTTCTTTTCATATCACAGACCAATTCTTCACAAAATTGTAATGTAATTGAATAAAGTAAAGTTTCTTATAATTTTGTTATATTTCGCCAAAAAATACATACTTACATGCCTTACAGTACTCAGTAACCAATAATAACATACAGTAGTAGTTCTATGCCTTAAAAACCCCCGGCTCCGAATAAACTACCCTTTGATAATTTTGTGGAATTTTTTTTTTCGTTTATCTTTTTAAGGTTAAGCATTGTTCTTAAAGCGTTTGTACCAACTTCCTGCTGATAACACGATTTACACTATACAATAGATTTGAACTTTTATTCTGTCCTTTAGATGAAATATGTGATTCTGTATAAACAAAAGGTGCTTGATTCATATATCAAACCAAAATGGCCTATCACGTACAGTTTTTGTAGAAGTTTTTGTACTTTTAAGAGAAATGTAACAGAGGCTTGATTATATAAAACACAAACACTAAAATGATTTTGTTGGCCGTTTCCTGTTAAATGCATCTGTTGGTGTATCCCTGATAACAGACCAGCAATGTTCAGCTAGCATACTTCCATTCAAGCATTAAGCTCTGCCTGTGTGATTTCATGACGTGAACATGCCATCGATGTAGATGGTTGAAAGTCAGGATCTTGATGGTTTACGTCATCGGAGTTGTCTTCCTCTGAATCAACCGTATATTTATCTGGCGCTGTTTATTTATGAAGATCTTCAGAATGAGGAACACGGTCGCATAGCGCTTCTATATGCGCTACAATACAGGGTGTTTCATAATTGGTGTCCGTCTTTAGGTCCAAATAACGATTCAAGGGGAACAGATTGGGGGAAAATGAATACTGATTATTTGGTTTTAATGTCCCCTAATTCAGAATAAAAACATTTTGCGTCCCTGCGGGGGAAGGGGTAAATTTTGAAAATTTTCATTTTGTAGGGGTAGGGGTTAGACCCCATGTGTTATTTAGAAAGTTGTAGAGCATCATGTAAAATGTGGGTTTAGCTAAAAACCCGGTGAAAAAAATCTCATCCCCTGCCCTTTATCGAGTGGGTAAACTGAAAGGTATGGCTAGCTAATGTAGACAAAAACAGAAAAACTCATTAGAAACCTTTCACTTTACCCACTCGATAAAGGGCAGGGGATGAGATTTTTTCACCGGGTTTTTTGTCTAACCCCTACCCCTACAAAATTAAAATTTTTTTACAGGGACGCGAAATGTTTTTATTCTGAATTAGGGGACATTAAAACCAAATAATCAATATTCATTTTCCCCCAATCTGTTCCCCTTGAGTCGTTATTTGGACCTAAAGACGGGACACCAATTATGAAATACCCTGCATAGATACGTAAAAAGCTAAAATGGGATTCTTTGGAAAATGGTGCATGATAAAGAAAAAATAATTCCAGATTCGTTATTTTCAGCCAAAAATATACAAGAAACACATATTTTCATCTAAAGGGCATTTCTCATGTCGTACAGTGTTATTCTAATAATGTCTCTTATACAGATTAAGTTTCTCTGCTGGTTATTTACGAATATTTTCATCATTTAGAGCTATTTCGTACATTTTTCCTTGTAATTTAAACAGGTTAATCTCTAATACAAATTCGCCAAAATGGGAGTGGATATTCAAAATTATCGAGCACGAATCGAAACATGGAATGGCACAAAATTAATCTCGCGAAAGATTGGGTCTTCACGGCTGCCCCATTAATCACAATGTTCTTATCGAAATCGATGGATGATAACGATGCCAGGAAGGTGTTCAGTTGTCTCCAACTGCGACTCATCATCGGTGGAGTGGAGCAAAATCCTGGCCCCATTAGAGAGGCTGAAGATGATGCAACACCATCAACCTCAAATGCGGGTTTAACAACTTCTGACGAGAAAGGTAAAATTAAAAAATCTCCATTCTATATACTTTTAATCTCTTTCTATAAATCTTTAATTCCGCTAAAAATTAATTACTCCACCAAGTTCTTAAATAGTTGTTCTTAAGTAAAGAAAGTTGGTCTATAAGCATGAATCAGAATTTCTCATTTTTTATGCAACTTCTCTTTTCTACTGAATTTGCCAATTTTTTTATAATGACAAACAAACGCCTCATTGATTTGCTTACAGTTCATTTTACATCGCAAGGTATCATGGAACTTTTGAAGACAATTGATCAACAACATTACCGATCTCTGGGGAGGTGCTTAGGCCTTAGTGACCAAGATATCCAACAAATAGAGACGGATCAACGGATTTTTAACCATCATTACACAGAAATTCCTTATCAGCTGATAAAGAAATGGCGAGAAAAAGAAGGCTGTAATGCTACTATGGAGTCTCTTCAAGAGGTCATTAAAAGCATCAAAAGAGGAGGTAAAGTCAACGAAACATATTACATTTCCTTTTCAAAAATTCATTATGCTGCAATGCAATAAGAGTCTGAACATCAACAAATTACTATGACGTATAATGAAGGATAAAAATATTTTATTCTTTCATCTTGTTTAATTTAAAGCTAATTTTCTTTCTAGTCTACTTTTATAGCATCAAATTATGTCATCACCTGTAGACAATTGAGGCTTCACTGAGCTTAAGATTTCCTCATTCGTAAGAACAACAAAAAAGTAACACCACTATACATCTCTCGACACAGAAAATACAACATCGTGAAAATATTCTTCAAATAAAACAAAACTTTGCCCACAAATCCTTTCACATCAACGGAATAAACGCGTTTTCAACATCGAAGTGAAGTTTGGAAGAAACAGAAACACAACATTTAATAACCCAACATTTCACCTTATATTTTTGAAAATATCTTTGTCTTTCCTTTGAAAATTAAAAAGAAAATAAAAAGCAAGTGTGCCACTCTTGTTTTCATGAAAATGGAATACTCGAAAAAATGTTTCAGGAAAATGGGATAGAATCTCGTTCAAATCTTATAAATAATAAACCAGCTAAATAAACAAATAAATAGGAGTTTGTTGAGTAGACTCTACACGGCATCAATACGAAGTAGAGTCACCTTTTCTCGAACTAGAGCAAGAATTCTTCAGGCATCGATTCCATCAAAGACTTGTACTGAACGGCTGCGATTTCGCTCCATACTTGTTGAATATTTTGTTTCAATTCATCCCTGGTCGACGGTAGAAGAATTTGCAGTATTTTTTAACAATACCCCATGAACTCTCGGCCTGGAGAATTGCCTGGCCAATCAAGAACATTCAAACCTTGTTTGATTTTGCGGAGTGAGCAGGAAGCTCGATCATGCTGGAATATGCACTCCACATATAACTCTTCAATTGATCGGATCAAAAAGTTATCGATTATTTCTTCGTAGAGGTCATTATCAGCAGTGGAATTAATGCATCATAACATAACTTAGGCAGCTCCAGATTATCACACTTGTGGGGTGCCTCACAGATTTCTTTAAGGCAGCTAGAATTGAAAATTTCACCTTTGCGACGCCAAACACGAGGTCCGTGATCGTCAAAAGATATGTGAAATTTTGATTCATCTGAAAAAATCATTCGTTTCGAGTCTTCTAATGTCCCTTGTCACTTCTCTTTAAGAAAATAAAGTCGCCTTTTACTTTGCACCTTATTTAAAAAGAGGCTTCCTTTTTTGAACTCGAGGGCGAAAACCCAAGTAGTCAATTGGTTATTCTGGACGCAGGAATCCCGTATTTGTTCTATATTTTGGTTAGTTGACTGAGACTATTAAAACGATTTTATTGCGATCTATTTTGTTATCCCGATCACTGGTATTGGGGTTTTTACCACAGTTGCTCCTTCGGCTGACCAGATCACTGCCTCTATAGCTCTTTAGAGTTTTGGAGAATCTACCTTGAGTACAATAGACTTTTGAAGCAATGTCACTTTGCTTTAATCCAGCCTAAGATAAACAAACGATCTTCTGCTTTGCCGCACTTGACAAGTCACATATTTTGGTGCCATATTTTCGCTAAAAAACTTACATTAACTAAAGTTTAAAAGCTTTTCGTAAATTAGTTATAATAGAAATTACACCCGTCTCATGAAGGGTGTTAACCGTACAGGTTGAAGGGTAAACAAATGAAAGTGGAGCTTCAATGGTGTTCAAAGCTTATATTCTGCAACAATATAGGCTACTGTACCTCTGTATATAAAATAAGTTGGGCTAGTGCGAGTCAGACTCGCGCATCGAGGATTCCGTACTACCATATAAGATATTTACCAAATTATGCCAGGCTCTGGAGTGTGTGGCAATGTGTTCTTGATTTCGGCTTTTATAGACATATAATTTATAATAGTTTAAGTGTCGAAATTTATACAATAAGCGCTTTGAACAAAAAAGTTTTCAAATATCAAATTAACAGGTCACCTGAAAAAAAGATTTTATGTTTGGCGTTACGCAACTTCAACTCACACTTGGCCAGTTTTTCATTCTTTGTTGTAATACTTTAGAGTTTTAACTACAATCATGCCAAGTTTGACGCTTGTACGTATAACCGTTTATTACGATAAAAAAAACAAAAACAAAAAACACGAAAATAAAACCTTTTTACATTTTTTTTATTTGTTAGACAATCCGCCATCCACCATAATAACACCTGCTCTGTGAAAATTTCAACTGGCTACCTATTCCCGTTCTAAAGATACTGCCCTTAAGAGTATTATCTTACACAACAATCCCTGGCTTTGGACACACCAAGAAAATTATTATTAAGAGAATTAGTATATTAGATAATTCGAATGACAAGCTGATCATTCCATTAACATGCAGATATACACTGAGTGGTCAAAAATTATAGACACCTTCTAATAAAGAGTTGGTCCACATCCAGCTCTGATCACAGCCGATACTCTTCTTTGCATTGACTCAACAAGATGCTTATACCTTTGTTGGCCCTTGCTGACATAATGGCAGCTCTAATTTGGGTCAGATTAGGTAGTGGCGTTTCCAAGTTTCCGAGTGATCTTTCGACTTCGTCCCACAAATGCTCAATAGGATTAAGCTCGCCATGGAAGCAGATTAAACTCTGATTGATGTTCCTCAAACAATTTGTGACCGGTCGAGCACGGTAGCGGGGTGCATTGTCCAGCTGAAAGTGACTATCTCCAGAAAGAAACATCACTTGATCGGCAGCGATGTTCAGGTAGGCTGTGATGTTCAGAATTGTGTCCACAGATATCAAGGGACCCAGTGTACTCCAGGAAAACATTCCCCACACCATAATTCCAGCCTGGAGAGTTGTCATTTGGCAGGAGGGGTCCATGAACTCGTGCTGTTTGCGCTATAATCTGATCCTGCCATCTGCATGATGGAGCAGGAAACCAGATTTATCGGATCAGGCTACTTTATTCCTACTCCACAAGTGACCAGAACAGGCGCTCTTTTCTACTGTTCTCTGATACCAAAGGCACTCTTGATGATCTCCTGCTGCTAAAGCCCATCATTTGGAAAGTTCGTCTGAATCCGAGTTGGGGTATGCTTTGTGATACACCTGAATTGAATTCAGCTCTAATTTGTCGTGTTGTTGTCCTTTTGTTGCTGCGGACTATGCGTACTACTCGCCTTTCGCCTCTCTCGTTCACCAGCCTTTTTCGACCAGAACATTCCTTATCCCTTGAAGTTTTTTTTTCAACTGCCACTCTGTTGACACCCGAGATACTCCTGGGCGAGAAAATCCTAAAAAGAGTCGTCGTTTTAGAGATGTTGGCATCAGCTCTTCTTACAACGACGATCATCCCTCTTTCAAACTCACTTAAATCTTTCGTATTACACATTTTGTCATTAACTTCCGTGATAACTACGTTGTCCGAAGCTCAGCGTTACCTAGATAAGCAGCCCTGCGTTCTTACGTCAATCTACGTCACTTTCGGACTGGTTTATCTTCAAATATGGGGTGTCTCTAATTTTTGGCCACTCAGTGTATAACTAAACCCCGATGAAGAATTCTACTTCGAAACACATAGGTTCATTAAACGTAACGTTACCATTTTTTTAGTCGAGACCGTTTTATGTTTTATTTCGTTACAGCAAAATCGACCAGATATGCAACTTTTGAAAATAAATTATTCCGTTTTCTTAAAACGTTTCCCCGACTATTCCATTTTTTCCGTTTGCTATTTATTTTCTCTTTAATTTTCAAAAGAAATTCAAAGATATTTTTAGAAATATATAATAAAATGTTATACTGTATTTCATTTCATAAAAAGTAAACTACTTTTCCAACAATATTTTTTTTCCAAAGTTTAGTTTGATGTTGAAAACGCGAATTGATTTGATTTCAAACAATTATATGCCAAACAGCTCAATATACAATGGGCAGAGGGATATTAAGTTGAGCGATACATTTCCTTAGAATGAGTGCTCAGTATAGTCCTGGGCTATTATGGTCCAAAGTCCAGTGTTCATATTCATATACAGGGTGTTTACGAACTTTGTGTATAAATTTCCACCCCTCTTTTGAATATATTTTGCCAATAAACTAGGGTTCGCAAATGAATTATTGATATAGATTAAAACTGTCAAACATGATATATACAACGGCTGAATTTTTCCTCATAATATTGTCTCTCTCGTTAATGTATTCTCAGAAAACGGACGAATTAGAAAATATGAAACTGATGGTCAAAACCTTTTTAATAACCAAATAGTACATGTTTGTAAAATTACAAAAGTGTTAAATCTTGAGCAGCAATGCATGCCTCACAGCATCTCTTCACTGACACGGCCATTCTGGTGATCGAGGTGGCCAACCAATTGGTCCTCCTCGACCAACCTCTCGATCATGGAAAGTATTGATTAAGAGATGTGATATAGGTGTATTCAAATGGTCTGGTGCTCCGTCGTATTGGAATCACATGATTCTTCGGACAGCCAAGGGAACCTCCTCAAGCAACTCTGGCAAAACTTATAAGATTTTCATACACATTGCCGTTTAAACATTCTAGAAGCAAGTATGGTCCAATATCATGATCATAGAGAATCCCTGCCCAAATATTAAGACCGAACATTTGGTAGGGGATTTAGATTTATGAACATGAATTACCATTATCTATCTCACATGCATGGCTTTAAAAATTTTTCTTTCTGTGTCAAGGATTAATTTGCGATCCCCAGTTTATTGGCAAAATATATTCAAAACAAGATCCTCTACCACCTCTAAAAGTTTGCGTAAACACCTTGTAGAACTCTTAGGAGAGTATTAGTATTAGTTCAAAGACCAGTCGTGTCCCAAAGGGTCTCAAAGATAGATCCGGAGATTGCAAAAAAAATATTTGCCGTCAAAATTGCGATTACCATATGGAATAATCTATTGTATTAATAAGATATAAGTCTTTCACTTTGAAAAGAAGGAAAAGAAATCAATTTATGTAGACTGTTACTCCGTTATCTGTTCACTAGCTATAAGGATTATAATGAAATGAATTTAGATGTTATTGTAGTTGGCTGTAATAACATGTATTTTAATATAAATGAATTTTTATCTTTTAGCTCCAGGTCCAGTCCAAAGAAGAGAATTCTGTAACTACTTCAGAACAGGTGATCTCATTTAACTTCCAAGTAGACTTCTGAGCAGATTAATGAAAAAAATTTGCTTTTTCATTAATTAAGAAATTAAATGTAGAGACTTGAGTTCCAATGGCAACAAATTTTCTTTTTGCGTTAATACGCGTTTCGATTTTAAACCATCTTCAGGTTGAGGAGGTCCGTTTACAATTTTTAAAATGTGAGCAATATATACATGAAGGTTGGGCTTGGCCTCCGCGTCACTTTCCCGTTGGTGAAGATACTCATTACGCCTATACGAGCACCCTTTCACCTCCAGTCAGATTTGGGAGAAATTGACACGGTTGGAGAGTGAAATTCTAACAACTAGGTAAATGGAGAAATTTTGAACAAATACATAAGAG